>CM071932.1:21270925-21448637 GCA_016081115.2 Rehmannia glutinosa | reverse complement strand
TTAGAAAAATGGCCAAGTACCTCACCAAAGATTATTAGAAGGGTATATGACCGTTAGTTTTTAGTCAAAATGGCTAACGTCTTTGGAAAACACGGCTATTTTTCCAAAAAAAACGTAAATGGCCATTTTTGGCCTATTGCCACTTTGTCTTGCCATATATGTGGCTTCACATTATCAGAATGTAGTTCTGTATGTGTTTAAATGGCGTTAATGGTGTTTTACTTTTTTTCAAGATTTTCTTCTTATTTTTTTTTTTTGAATTCTTCTTCCCAATGTGTAAAACACTACACTCTTAAATGTGGGGATATAGTAGTTGTAGCTTTAAATGGAATATTTTCATCTGACAGTGAGCTGCTAGCAAAAGTCGTGTATAAACTGTATTTCCCCTTATCCGTGTCGTCTTTCCTCGGATTTATTATGTAGGACTTTCAAGGTTCTGCTGCTTTACGATTAAATATAATTAAATGAACAAACTTTATATTAAGGTGACATGAAGCATGATTGTTTGACTCATTTTAGACTTGGTACTCTATTGAGAAAATAGAGACATCAACTCAAGAGCCACCAGCTACAGTAAGATATAGGACCCGTAGACTTTAGTTTAACCCTTCCTTGATCAGGATAGTCTGCTCAGAACAGCTACGCGAGAGTAAATAAACCTGTCGCACCTTATTCTATTCCCTCATGAACATGGGAATAGATTCGACCCAAGCTTAAGCTTCAATTACCTATATGTTTATCTGTTCTGTAATTTTCTCTTCTGAACACACTACTACGTTTTGTTTTGGGTTTAGTTACAAAAAATACTCTTGAGATTCAGTATGATTAAGAAAAAAGAAGAAAAAAAAATAGCTTTATTTTAAAATTACAAATACCCCCTTGATATTTATTTCCATTTTATAAATTGCACCATCAGTAGGGGTGTAGGGGTATTTGTATGCCTCAAGGGGTTGTTTGTAATATTGTTGAAATATGTCATTGTCCACATTGATTAATTAAGAGAAGAGAGCCTAACTTATAAGTCAAGTGAGCTTACTCCTTCTATCACCAATTGGTTTTTGGATGGAACCTCATGGGTGGCTTGAGTTCCCCTCTCGTATTGAGTACCGGTCAATTGTGTGGGCCGTAACAAGTTCCCGAATTTAAGAAAAAGAGAAAAAAAAAAACTATTGTTTAAAATTCAAATACCCCATGATGTTTATTTCTAGTTTACAAATTGCTCCCTCAATAGGGGTATTTATATACCTCAAGGGTTTTTGTAATGCCTTAACGTTTATTTGTAATTCTGAGAGATAATTGGATTTTTTTATTATTAGGCTAAACCTCAGGGGTAGTAATTGTAATTTAACTTTTTTAATTTACTTTTATTATGTTTTCTGTATAGAATATGTGGTTGAGGATGTTGTGGCGAGATGACTGGAGCTGATTGGTCACCCCCAGCTCTGCCCCTGAGCATGTTCAGCAGCTGAAAGGGCTTGGTCTTCTTTGAACTCTGCTGGTAAGTTCCACAATATCTTGCATACTTAGAGATTGCGTTGGTATTTCAGCACGGATGTAAAATAGGAATTCAACGAGGAGAAATTCACTTGATGTTGTTTAATTATGTTCATAATCTGGAAAGACGAGGTAACTGTACAATTGATATAATCGCCGTTTCTTGCACTGTGAAGCGAAGGAATTGATATAATAAAATTACTGAAAACCAGTTGTTTTCTCAGCATACTTGCCTTATTCTAGCAAATGCTCCTTATTTTCATTTCATTACACTGTTTTGGTGCTATGCATTTATCGTACCTAATAAGATTCAGATACTTAAGATGAGCTCTATGCTGTCATTTATTTACATCTTAAATAGTCTGATGTTGGCTTCGTGCTTGTATTATTCAGGATTATGTTCACGAAGCATGGTGTTCTAGGTAGTTTTTAGTTCCCAAACATGTGTTGGTGCAATTAGGAAGACTTTTATTCTTAAACATCGAAGATGATGTCGTGTCGAACTGTCTATAGTGGAATTCACATATATCTGACATGACATCACTTTCGCTGTTTAGCATGGGACATTTAGTGCATGTTTGAGATCACTTTTCAAATGGACTTTTAGACTAAATGTCCATTTGAGATTTTTAAAAATGTTTGGTGATTTATATTGGATGGAAATAAGTTACATTTCAAAAATTTCATTGTAGAGAAGTGGGAAAACTGTCAGAATCCAGTTCCCACTTTTAGTTGGACATTACTAAAAATTGGTATTGTCCTAGTTTATTCATTTTATTTCTATTTAAATCACCATTATTAATCTCACCTAATAAATTCTTGTTAACTTATCTTTCTAAAGCACTTTTTTTAGAATGAGTTTTACCGAACATATTTTAATAATGTGGACTTTTTTGAAAGGCATACTAAAAAGTCAATCTTTTAGATGGGTTTCTGTTGGAGAAGTGCTACCAAACATGCACTTATTGTATGAAAGTGTTGCCGTGCAATTATTATGCAAGTTGACAATATGTTAAGATAGTCGTTTTTATTTATTTATTTATTTGGTTCCTTGAATGCATCCAATCATGAATTTCTTTTCCATTATCTATCTCTACATTTTATTGCACTTTTATGGATATACCAGAACAAGATAGAGCCTGGTCTGATGTAAGGTCTCCGGTGGATATAACCCGAGTCTTAACAGATTCGCAAGAAATCAATCATAATAAGTATTCACATCTGCAAATTTTATCGTCTGCTTCATATAGGGCTGCAGACGGGCTCTTTTATTACCCCCAAGTTGAATTACCTTGTTGCATCGTGTGCGTACTCTTTCGTGGTGCAATTTTTTTCTTTTATTTTTTGTTGTTGGGGAATCGCATAGTATTCAAGTATTCGACTGTGTTTTCGGGATTCTGATTTTCTGTTCTACTTGCATGTTAGACTTCCTGTTCCACTTGATTGTATGAATATCACATGTCATCCGGATAATGGACCAAGAAGTGGACATGTCACAGAGTCGGGTCACGTGGTTTTTATAGCCCGTGACAAGACATAATTTAGGCGCACTGGACCATAGTGGCCCGACACTACGGTTTTATTTTTAACATACTTGCTAATTATTAATTAACTTGAAAAAATAACTAATATAAGCCAACAATGCCACATTCATAGAAACTAACAAGATCAACAAAGAAGTTCAATAAGTCGACTAGGCCACTTATACAAGCCAACATGAAAAATTCATATAAGTTGACAAAGGCAACAAAGTATTGATATATATTACATGTTGGACATTCAATTAGAGCATTTTTCTTTCATTGTCGTTTCTTTTGACCTTCAAGACTATTTCATCATATCTAAGTTAATAATCACAAATTTAAATTCATTAATTTCATAATAAATATGATTATAAATTGCAAATTTATATTTATTTTATATTTATATTATATAATTACAAAATACAAATTTCTACAATTTATAAAAAAATCTAAAATTTTTGAAAATTTTAGCGGTGTATAAAGATGATGCAAAATGATATTAGTAATAAGAATATACAAAAATATAAATTTTTTAAAAAAAAACACAAATAAAATCATGATTTAGAAATGATAGTCAATTTTGAAAATGATAATAAATTGTAGAAACATCCGATAAATTTATCAAGTGGAAATGAAAACCTTATATAAGATGATATTAGGTTTCCAAGTAAAAATATATTCAAGAAGATTTGATCACTAAAAAATGGTTGAGGTTGCTCTCAATAAAGAGAACTTTTTGAGGGAATCGTTTGGTGGCCTAGTGGAGGCCAATGTAAAACTAAGATATGTGTCTGAGTTTGATTCTCACTTAAAACTCCATCTCTTTCCAGGATTTGTACTAAAAGAAAAGAGAACTTTTTGGAGGTAAAAAAACAAAAAAGAAGATTTGCCACGTAAAAAA
The DNA here is from genome assembly GCA_016081115.2 of Rehmannia glutinosa. NCBI lineage: Eukaryota > Viridiplantae > Streptophyta > Magnoliopsida > Lamiales > Orobanchaceae > Rehmannia > Rehmannia glutinosa. The sequence continues at coordinate 21,444,719 of CM071932.1, read as the reverse complement.
AAAAAATTTGCTAAAGTAATTGTGGATTAACTCGATGGATTTAATTTATAGTTCATATGTAATTTTGTAGTTGATTTTATTTGATTTTGGTGCGATATATTTGTGTGGAAAGAATGATGAAGATTGATGACACCCGAGCCGAAAAAGTTACTCCACGTGGTCATCCGGCATATCGAGTGGGGGCCCGCGGGTGACGTCGGAATCTGCGGTGCCGGTGACACGTCATGAGTTGGGCTCGTCCACTACCGAGCCCAACCAAGTGGCCCTCACGAGCCCCGACCCCCGAGCCCAAATTTTGGCGGGAAACGCATGCGCGACAGATTCAGAAAAATAACCATTCGCCCATACTTTGTGCTCCATTAGCACCAAAGGCCGCCACGTGTCAGAGTATGATCAATATGAGTCGCCAAGTGGCAAAAACTTGGCTGACATGCACGCTTAGGAGGAGACATGTGTTCTTTTCGAATTATTTTATTAATTAGTGCAAAGATGACCACTTACTGTAGGGGGTATAAAAAAGCCTCATTTAAGAGGAAAAGGATAAGAAAGAAAAATAGGAAAAAGCACTGTAACGTGTTGTTGTAAGAAAGACCGACCCCGATAATCCGCTCGGCATTACGCAAAAAGCGAAATTAGCCACAAATAAACGCACATTACGCATACTTATATTTCCACGTGTTAAATCTCTTATATATTTTGCTTGTTGACCAAAACGCACGTCAACAAATTGGCCTAGAAGGAGGGCCCGATTGGTCGATCAAATTCATTCCAGGCTAAATCGAGTTAAGAGAAACCAGGTAAAATTCAACGTTTATCCTTTTTTATTTAGACAAAATGAGTCAACAATCCGAAATGCTCGTTTGATCAAGAGCAACACCCCAACAACCAAACCGCGGACCACTAATGGCCAAACGTGCCCCCGATCGGCGGGGAGCACTATTTCCTTCGCTCGAATGCTAACCCAACCTTTGTACAACAAATGAACCAACTCATTTCGCAAACACTCGCCACCACAAACTCCCAAGCACCTCCTCCACCCCTTATAAATACTCAACCACTTAACCCCCCACTAAATATAAACGTTAATCCCCAAGCCCCTGTGCTCCCTCATAATGAAGCCCAGGAGGCTAGTTCTCGTAATAGAACAACGTGGCCGTCGTGATAGAAGACGGCCACGAGAAGACGATGAAGGGCAAAGTCGTGTAGCAGAGTCACTACTGGAGCCGACACGACATCGCCGTGCCCACTCAGTATTCGCTGGGCGACTGGGGGTTGATCCTCTACGCCCGACTCGATCGATAAGCTCCCGACTCCGGTTTCCGGATGGGCGAGAGCAGGCCAGGGCCAACCAGACTCAAGGCCCTAGCTTGTGGCAAGAACGGATGTAGAAATTCGCCCGTCGCCGTCGAATGAATTGGAAGGCGGCCCCGGGCGAACTATCTCGGAGGCCGCCCCAAGCAATGAACCAACTTTCTTTGTGATGTCACCGTTCGCTGGTATCTGGCGACCCGCTTACCGCCAAAGTTGAAAATCCCTGGGTCGGTCTATACAATGGGAAGATCGACCGACCACCACTCACATCCATAAGTACTTAGCGTGGATGAAACATGTGACCCTAGCGATGCCATCCTCTCCGGGGGCTTTTCCATTGGCGTTAGGCGGCCGAGCCCACCGGCCGGTTCGAGACCACACAGGTCCATTCGGACATGGGGATTTGGCCTCCGCCTTCACGACGCACTTCCCGACTTCTAAGGTCCGAGCCGCACCAAAAGACTCCACTTGTGAATATCAAATAAGGGAAGGACGAGCCCCCCGAAAAGCTATATCGCTCGGTTCAATAAACAATTTCGAGAGATGGAACCGGTGTCGATGATAGCGCCATTCGATTGCGGCCATGGCGGCCTCGCCTCCGAGACTTGGTTTAACTATTCCATTCACGAATCGGGGCGACCTCGTATCAAGAATTCCGATCCGTGCGGGCGTCATATTTCTTGCGGAAGAAACCATGGCAAGTCACCGTCCCGAGCACAGGCGGGGCGCAAAAGACGGAAGGAAGGAACCGATGTCGGGCCAGGGTCGGGATTGGACCATTCTCGGAAACCCGACCACAGTTCAAGAGCTCGCCCGGAAGCACGGCCAAGTTGCCAGCGAGAGAGTACATTGACCCACACTCCGTCGGCCATATGGAATGAAGTACGGTCTAAACTTGCCGCCACCGGCTCGGCCTTTGAAGATTGAGCGACCAAATTAGATGCACGCCGATATCTGCGCTTATCATAAATCGATAGGCCACGATCGATGAGTGTTAAGATCTCATCGAGAAATTATGCGTATTGTCCGTGCAAGGCGGTCTCAAAAGATACGTCCATGAACTACGCCCCTGCCAAGATCGACCCCCAGTGTGTCAACCCGGCGAGTAATGAATCCGGCTCTCCTACCACTATCACCAATGAGAATAGGAGATCCTCATGATGTCAAGTGTGAATCGAATCAACACTAACACGGCCGAAGATAGCCACTCCAATAAGAAGAGAAAAACGATGTTAGGCACGACAGCCGCCCATGCCGAAAGACAAGTCCGGTGGCGGAAATTAAGGAAGGCCAACCTACAGCCGTTTTGTATTCTCGAGCGTGGATGCTTGACCAGGTGGTCCACCCTCATTCGACCCCTGGTCATTACCGCACCAATTTTGGGTATCCCGACCCATAGAATTTTGATCGACTTTGGGAGCTACTCATCGTTCATCTATGTCCGAGCTTTTGAAGATTGAATGTGGACGATAGCTATATTCGTCCATGTAACGACAACATTTTGGGGTTTGGAGGAGGAAGAATAATCCCGCTCGGGAAGTTGACCTACCCATCCAAATGGGGCGGGTCGCGTAAGCGGACCGTTATCACAACATTCAAAATAATCAACGCCGATTCGAGTACAATGCCATTATTGGAAGGCCGTTGCTTTATCATATAAAAGCGGCTGTTTCAATTTAACATTTTTGCGTGAAATTCCCAACACCTGACGGCGAAGCCATATATAAGGGGAATCAGAGGGAGTCACAAGAATGCTCTCTCAAGCTTCGACCGGTGGAAATCAATGTGATGGAACGGGGAGAAACTAGTGGGACAGCGCAAGGCGACCCCCAGATAAAAGAGGAGCCCGAGCGGGAGGTAATGACTGATCGGGAGGTTAATCAGTCGGCGACCTGGAAAGGAAATAATGGTGGAGGACCAAGGAAGGAAGATAGAGCCGGGAGATGTACCGACAGCAAAAGATGAGCCGACAGTCAAGAACGAGCCGTCCACTGAAGTTGAATTGCCCCTACAGAAAAAGGAGGGGCAGAGCAATAAAAGAAAATGGGCGAACCAGTGGAACAGTCGATCGGTTGGCGTCGGAAGACAGAGCGAGGATGCCAATTATGTATCGACCACGACCTCCGAGCCATTTGAATTAACGATTGAATTTACGGGAAATAATCTTGGCGTGTTTGCATGGACTCATGCGGACATGCCAGGATCGACCAAGCATGCCTCGCCACCGCCTTAATATCGATCTAACATTCCGCCCGCTTATCCAAAAAAGCGCAAACTCAGCCCCAACAGTAAGTTGCACTTTCGAGGCGAAGTCAATAAATTGCTCGATAATCAATTTATCGGGAGGCCTCTATCCTCGATGGGTGGCCAATCTGTTTCTAGTCAAGAAAAGCAATGGCCAATGGCGCCTATCGTGGATTTCACCGACCTTAATAAAGCGTGCCCCAAGGACGATTATCCATTGCGAACATTGATTACATGGTAGATGCCACGGCGGAGACACGAATCGATGAGTTTCATGGATGCGTGCTTGGTTACAACCAAATACGAATGCATCCGGATGACGAAAGAAAATACATTGTTTTTTTCTCATGGAATTTACTTTGCTATAAGATGATGCCCTTCGGGTTAAAGAACGCCGGTCGACTACCGAGGTTAGTAAATAAGATGTTTGAGAAAATGATAGGTCGTACTATGGAGGTATATGTAGATGACATGTTGGTGAAATCATTATATATATCTCATCATCTCAATGATCTTAATAAAATGTTTGCTGTTTCAAGAGAGTACAAGATGATGTTAAACCCGAGAAAATGTACATTTGGGGTCGGCTCGGGTAAATTCTTGGGATATATGGTCAGCCAAAGGGGGATCGAAGCTAACCCAGACAAAATAAAGGCCATCATTGATCTTGAACCCCCAAATTCTGTTAAAAGAGCACAAAGCCTAACAGGCCGACTGGCCGCTCTTAACCGATTTGTTTCACGGTCCACAGACAAGTGTAAACCTTTCTTTGAGATCATAAAAAAGAACAAAAATTTTGAGTGGACCGAGCAAGCACAGGCTTCCTTTGAATCACTCAAACAACACCTCTCCTCAATTCCTATACTACAAAAGCCCACCCAATGGGAGGACTTATATTTATACCGTGGTATCTGAATACGCCGCCAGTTCGGTGTTAATTAGGCTAGATGACTCTACTCAACATCCAGTCTATTACACCAGTCAAGCATTACATGACGCCGAACTCCGCTATCCGCCAATGGAAAATCGACCTATTCCTTAATCATTGCGCGCGCGAAACTCCGTCCATATTTTCTAGAACACAAGATTATAGTCTTGACCAACTACCCGCTGAAGCAAGTGTTACACCCGACCACCTGCGGTCGGATGATAAAGTGGGCGTTGAGCTCGATCAATTTGATATTCTATATGAGCCACGCATAACAATAAAAGGGCAGGCTTTAGCCACTTTGTGGTCGAATTTATACCTTCCATACAATTAGAAGTTATGGAAGACCAAGAGTGGAAGTGTTAAGTTGACGGCTCTTCCATCGCAGTCGAGCAGGGGCGGGATCGTGATAATCGATCCAAGTCAAAATGCTACTTTGCTCGGCCGTGCGATTTCGATTCCCCACGACGAACAACGGCCAATCTGGGCACTCTCAAGGCGGGTTTAGACATGGCGGCTTCCATGGGCCTAAATGACTTGTTGGTGCACATGATTCTCACCGGTCGCTCATCAAATCAACGGCGAAGTCGGCGAAAGAGCAAAAAATCGCACAATATCCGGACTTGGTCAAGAAGAAATTGTTACATTTCAAAGCAGAAGTGTTATATGTGCCCCGAGCCGAGAACATGCAAGCAGATGCTTTGGCTCGGCTCGGTTCCAGCCCAGGGATGGATGCTATCGCAGATGTAACTGTCACTCAATTGTCTGCCCCATCACTTAACGCAAAGAAGATACATCTTACTGAAGCCACCGAGCAGACCTGGATGACTCCTATCATTCAGTACTTGGAAAAAAGTGTTCAGCCTGAAAACAAGGCCGAGGCCAGAACATTACGAACCCAGGCGGCTCGGTTCACACTAGTAGACGGTGTCCTGTACAAATGAGGGTATTCCGTCCCACTCATGCGGTGCCTATCCGAAATAGACGCGGACTACGCACTCCGGGAAGTTCACGAGGGGATATGTGGAAACCACGCCGGGGGCCAGACACTAGCTTACAAATTAATACGGCAAGGGTACTACTGGCCATCCCTAAAAAAGGACGCAACCGACCTTGTCAAGAGATGCGAAAGGTGCCAAAGATTTGCACCACAGGTCAGGTACCATCCTGAGCAGCTTACCTCCATATTTAGTCGCTGTCGTTTGCCAAGTGGGGAATGGACCTTATCGGACCACTCCCCACTGGCAAAGGGGGTGTAAAGTATGCCATTGTGGCAGTGGATTATTTCACAAAATGGTCGGCGGAGCCTCTGGCAAAGATAGACGAAGAAAAGATCGTGAGTTTTGTATGGAAGTCCATTATCTACAGATTTGGGATACCGCATTCGATCATTACGGATAATGGAAAAGAATTCGATAACCAGAAGTTTCAAAATTTTTGTGAAGGTTTCCACATCAAAAACCACTTCTCGACACCATACCATCCTTAGTCAAATGGACAGGTCGAGGCAGTAAATAAAATACTCAAGTATACATTGAAGGCGAGATTGGAGGAATCTAAAGGTAATTGGCCTGAGGAATTGCCCGGTGTCTTGTGGTCATACGTAACCGACACATCGAGTGGCCACGGAGAGACACCTTTCTTTTAGCTTACGAATCGAGGCGGTCATTCTATTGAGATTGGAGCCCTACCTTCGGGTTGCAAATTTTTCTGAAGACGCAATGAAGCCGCGCTCCGAGCCGAGCTGGATTTGCTCGAAGAAAAAAGATGTAGTGCCGAGATGAAAAACACCGTGTATAAACAAAGAAGTGAGAGGTACTACAATTCGAAAGTAAAGGAATGAAGATTCCGTGCCGGTGATCTTATTTTGAAAAGGGTAACTCTGCCGAGCCCAAAATACCCATTAAAGCCGACACAGGAAAGCCCGTTTTGGTCAAAGAACGTCTTATCTAGTGGGCATATGAACTAGAATATTTGAGTGGAGAAAAATTTACACACCCATGGAATGTAGCATACTTGAAAAGGCACTATCAATAAAGATTTCGGTTTACGATCCAGATAAGATTCTGGGGAATTATCCTTTCATCTGATATTCTGTGAGCTCTCAAAAGGGGGAGGAAATTTTTACCCGCCTCGGCTGTATCCCGAGCGCCGCAAAAATTCGCCTCGGCTACGTGCCGAGCACAACAAAAAATGCCTCAGCTAAAGAAGCTGAGCGCCGAAGTCGTCTCGGGTACGTCTCTTGCACGCTAACAAAGGGGGACTCGCCCACAAGGCGGACCTACCCTAAAAACAAAGACTTGGTCCACGCACCAAGCACAAAACAAAGACTCGGTTCATACATCGAGCACAAAACGAAGACTCGGTTTATACACCGAGCACAAAGCAAAGACTCGGTGTACACACCGAGCATAAAACAAAGACTTGGTCACGCACCAAGCATAAAGCAAAGACTTGGTTACGCCCCAAGCACAAAACAAAGACTTGGTTACGCACCAAGCATAAACCAAAGACTTGGTCCACGCACCAAGCACAAAACAAAGACTTGGTTACGCAACAAGCATAAAACAAAGACTTGGTTCACGCACCAAGCACAAAACAAAGACTCAGTTTATGCACCGAGCACAAGAGTCAATTAAAGCAGTTAAAGTCCCTTACTCAAGAACACTGGGAACCGAGCCTCATACTTGGGAAAATAAAAAAGAAGAAGAGGGCAGGCAACAATATTGCAAAAGGAAAAAGAACCAAGCAGATACAAAAAGCTTAAAGTGCATACACAGGTGACAGAAAGAAAAGTTCATTTCCACATCAAAAATATTTACAAAGGGGGGCCGGAGCCTATTACATTCCAAGGCCCGAAGCCAAGTAACCTATCTACAGATACATGCGAAAGCCTACAAAAGAAAAAAGAAACAGAAAAGCACTAAGATCGAGCAGGGGGCGGAATCTCAACAGCCCCGCTGGAAGCAACCACTTCTGCGTCCGGAGGAGGCGAACCGCGGACACCAGTGGCCTCGGCAAAATTCGGGCGGAGAGTATCAAGATCAGCCTCCAAGAGAGCCAAGTCCTCCTCGAGCTGTGCAACAGTCGTCCCGGCCTTAATAGCTTCGAGGACTTCCTTGAGGCTGGTCGCATGGCCGCCGGTTAACATGAATGCATACTCCTCGGAGTCCTTATAAGCTTCGACGGCCTCTATACGAGCCTCCTCAACCTACCTGCGGGTAGCCTCTTCGGCCTCCCTGCGCGCGTCGGCCAGCCGCCTTTCCATCTCTTCAGCACGGGCAGCGGCTGCACGTTCCAGCTCGGCGACCCTCGCCCGAAGTACCTCCTCGGCCTGACGGGCCTGGTCCCGCTCGGCCTCGGCCTTCTCAGCAGCCTCCTTCTCCAGGCTGGCCCGAGCCACGCTTCCTCTGCCTGAGTCTTCAAAGACTCTTGCACCCCCTGGCAGAGTGCATGAGCCTTCTGCAGATCATGGTGGCGTTTTTCCAGTTCTTCCATGCCCCCAATCATATGCCACAAGATCCCAGTCATGCGCCCGGACAGCCCCATCACATATTGGGCCTTCTCCTTCCAGTCGACCTCAGAGCATAATTGCTCGATGCCGGTGGTCCACGCCCTCGCAGCCACATCCCTGGCTGCTCGCCCGGCCTCAGACAGGTTTCTCACATGTTCATCAGTGGGCGTGGAGCACCTTACAAACTCCACAAACCATAAGTGGCTCTCTCGGCCAAGATCATCTGAAAAGTTTCGTGGGGCTCCGCCTTGGGAGTCCACCAGAAGCAGGTGATGTCGACCCGACCCTTTCGGTTGCCCGCGCTCTTGAATCACAATTCCCCTCTTCTCCTTTGAGGGGGGCTCTTCCGCCTCGAGGCACACCATCGGGCGGGCGTTTACCGGCCGGATATCTGCTCTCCGAGCCGCCTCCACATCCACGGGCTGATCCGTAGCCGCCCGAGTCCGATCTTGCCGTGTTCCTCACGTTACGGCGTGTGCGCAAATCCAAGCCACGCCCTACAATAAACGGCCACCGTCAAAAGGTGAAAACAAAGAGAAGAACATTTCAAAAAAAGGAAAAATAAGGCATATTTACCTCGGCCTGCAGCCGCTCTCGGCGGCTCCGGAGTCCGCGTTAGTCCGCGCAGTACGATGACCCACCCACGGGGATCGGGCTGCTGCGGGGCGATCCACTCACTTTGTCGCAGACCGCACCGCCGCTCTCCCGGTAAGTTGGGCCGTACTTCTTCAGCCCTCGGAGGGCTCTATTGAGGCTCTCTCCTAGCCTCCTCTTCCCTCTCTGCCGCCTCATCCCGAGCCGCCCCCTCGGCCCCGGTCGGTCGGGGCGAGCAGCCTCAGCCGGCCGCGGCCAAGTTAGCCTCGGTGGCCAGCCTCTCTATCCGCCTATCCCTGGCACCTCTGGCCTAGATATTCTCCAACCTGCGGACAAAGGCGGCCAACAGTGGCCCTTTGGACGCCCGGTTTCCTATAAAAAAAAGGGAAAGAGAGAAAAGAGAAAAAAGATGAAAAGAGGCAAAGTTAGCCACATAAAAAGAATAAACGATAACAAAAAACAGGGAAAGGAGAAGGGATAGACTTACTGTAACCAAAAACAAAATTTGAAGGAGGATAAAGGACAGTCTCCCTTGCTCCGTCCTCCACGCGAGCCTGCCACTCGCCGCTTACCCAGAGCTACTTATCCTTCCATTCCTTTAGAGATGAAGGAAGGCCTTCAACTAGACTGTTTGGGTACCCAAGCCGGGTCTGCACATAATACCATCCCGATGGCTGCCCCCGGGACGAAGGAGTCGCTCGCCAGACGAATAGCTCGTTCATTTCTTTAAACTTGGGATGGGGATACTTCTCTAAGTGAAACATCACCAAGAGGCCGATAATCCGACCCCAGGAGATAGGATGCACTTGAGTCAGGGGAATGCCCCACTTGCAAAACCACCGCGTGAGGAAAACCGGCAGTGGAAAGCGCAACCCATATAAGAGGCTGGCGATATGTATGGCCACGCACCCCTCGGTGGGTGCTGGGGAACCTTCGTAGCATCCGGTACCCAAAAATTGATACCGCTCGGAATCCGGTACTTCCGCTGAAGTTCTCCCATCTCCGGGACCATCAACATGCTGGGGATGTCGTTTATATCGCATGGCGTCCACCTAGGCTCTACACGAAGACGAGGGCCTCCTCCCCGCCTACCGTCACCATCACGATGGCCCATCGGCCCAGGAGGCCTCTCGGGCCTCGAATCTCCGGAGGGTTCGTCCACCCTCTCCGTATTATCACGCTCCACCTCCGATGGGTTCATATTTTCTTCTTCCGGCTGATGGTGTCAAGGGTCAGTACTCGGGAATTCCTCGCTGGAATTCTCTTGTGCTAATCCGGGTTGGTATACTACACCTTCTCGAAAGATGGTCACTGGCACCGGGTTAAATATTGTATGCGTCTGCTCCAACGATGTTCCAACTGGAGGGGAATGGTCTGAAGACGAGATCTGAACAATACCTGGGCTATGAGGCAGAGTTTGCTGTGCTGGGGAAAAAAAACCAGATGGTTCAGAGGTGGGGTCCTCAATTTCAACTTCTATGCTATAGCTACGGCTTCTACTATCCTCGAAGGAAGACATTTTATAGGAAAAGGGAGAAATATTTCGAGAAAAATACCTAGTTTCGAAGTCTCTGAACTTTGAAAGCCGACCCGAAATTTCTCGCTTCTCAATCAATTTAGCTCGAAGAGTAATGGATGCGAGTGGATAATGGAGGAAAAAGGGGTATTTATAGATGAAGTTCCTCGAGAAATGAAACGCCCGCCTTTCGAAAAAAGACGCGCTTTTCAACCTCAAAAGCCGTCAAAAATGTCGAAACGTAACGTCCCCATGCCCGTGACAGATCGACGCACCGATTCTGCAAGATTGGTCCAACCATAAGAGGCCACGTGTCCATCATTATGTCATCACAATTAATGCGCCGCTATAGGCATTAACCACTACACGGCGATGTCGGAATGAAATGACTTTTGAGCGTTCCTCTTCCCATTAAATGTCCATCATTAGCATTAAAGTTTAACTCCGACTTGGACATTCTTCTCTCGGAATTAAACTTGGGGGCCTTTGATGACACCCGAGCCGAGTTGGAAAAAGTTACTCCACGTGGTCATCCAGCACACATCCGAGTGGGGGCCCGCGGGTGACATCAGCAACGGTGCCGGTGACACGTCATGAGTTGGGCTCGCCCACTACCGAGCCCAACCACGGTAGCTCACCAGGAGCCCCGACCCCGAGCCCAAATTTTGGCGGAAACGCATGCGCGATGCATTGAAAAATAACCATTCGCCCATACTTAGTGCTCCATTAGCACCAAAGGCCGCGTGTCGAGTGTGATCAATATTAGTCGCCAAGTGGCAAAAACTTGGCTGACATGCACGTTTAGGAGGAGACATGTGTCCTTTTAGAATTATTTTATTAATTAGTGCAAAGATGATTATTGAAAACCCACTTACTAGATGGGTATAAAAAAGCCTCATTTAAGAGGAAAATGATAAGAAAGAAAAATAGGAAAAAAGCACCTGTAAACATGTTGTTGTAAGAAAGACCGACCCCGATAATCCGGCTTGACATTACGCAAAAAAGGCAGAATTAGCAACAAATAAACGCACATTACGCATACTTATATTTCCACGTGTTAAATCTCTTATATATTTTGCTTGTTGACCAAAACGCACGTCAACAAAGATATATAAATAGAGATTTTTTTTAGTCATGGAATGGGCTAGCGAAACTTCGTTGGGGCGCTCGAGCCAATCGCCTCACTTGCTTCATAGCAGGACGGGCATGCATGTCAGTGGAATATGAAATCTGAATCCGTGTTTTCCATCTATTCGATATTTGGATGATGATGTTGTAAAGAGATATAATTTTATTATTATATATCATATATATTGTGCACGAAGACGGACAAGATATGGACACATGGCATGATAAAATTTTAGGATAAAGGACTTGATTATGGAAAAAAACAAAAACATGAATATATATAATGATTGCATGTATACTTAGGGGCGTCAATTTGTGATACGATACGACAACTCGACACGAACCTAACACAAATTTAGCAGGTACATGTACAATCCTTAACAGGTTCGAGTCAAAATCGGGTCGGACACGATCAACACGGAAAATAAATAGGTCAGGTCGGGTCGACCCGCGGGTCGACACGATTGACCTATGTAAGGTCGACACGATTGACCTATGTAACCCATTTAATTTTATAGTGATATATTATTTTAATATTTTGTGATGTTTTAGTTGGTTATATGATGATGGAAAAATTATTAAATGTATTTTTTCACTAATTTTTAATATTTAATGTATTTTTTATTTGTAATTTCAATTTTTTCTGATTTTTTTTTATTTTTTTCGTGTCAAGTTTAAATTATACAGTTTTTGCGTGTCGTGTCGAGTTACCCGTGTTATAAACGGGTCGTGTATCTTGACACAAATAATCAAACGGGTCGGGTTTGAGTTTGTGTCACCCTATACTACATGTGTAAAAACACGACCGCGAACACGAAACACGACACGATTAACACCCCTATGCATACTCAACAAGAAATATGAATACAACGATCATTTACAATGACCTTGTGCGCACACAGAGAAAAGATAATTATTTCGCCCATGTTGGCGCCTATATTGATATGATTTATGGATTATTGTGATGCAAACAATGAAAGGGTCTGATGTGAAACAAGAATAATAAAGAATAAGACAGGTAAATAAATTTAGAGGAAACATTACTATTTTAAAATAGAGATTAAAACATTAAGCCACACAAACTTTCGTCATTTTTACACAACCCACCAAACTTTCAAACATTACATGATGCCCTCTGAACTACGTAAAATTTTGCACTTTGCCATATATGGATATTTTTACCCATATACAGTACTTGCATTAAACCACTTGAACTTTCGGTATTTTTGCACTTTACCCTTTGCACTTATCAATATCATTCTTTACCTTCTGAATAATGTAAAATATGCACTTTTCCATATATGTTACTAGATTTCACGAGGCACGAGAACCCTCATTTTTTGTCACCTGTTTAATTCGTGGCATTGTTAGACATATTTAGATCCAGTCTCTATTCTGAGACCTTAAGGGATCATGTCAGGTTTACAACCTATAAACTCAACAGGGTATACTTCTGAGACCTTAAGGGAACAACACAAGGAAATATATTATCTTCTGGGCATTTCAGCTCTCCCTATGTTTTGAAGACATCCGAGATTCGTTGAATCAGTTACTTTGTCTATTTTCTTCCCAACGATCATTTGTTGATAATCTGTCTTGTTGGAAAGATATCCTTTTGGGTTCAACCATAAGACTTCTACTTCGATTGAAGAATGGTTGATCTTGTATTTTCATATCGATCTCATTTATTGTTGGAGAGTCGACAATCTCGGGTAAAACCACTCTTGCGAAGTCATCAAAGATTCTCGGGACTTCCATAAAAATTTTTCTCAAGAATACTTTTGAATGATGTGCATTCGAGAGTGCATAGAAATCTTGTATGTGATCGAGTAAGGTCTGTTTTCTTCATTCATCAAATCTGTTCTTTTGAAATCTTGATAAAGGGTCGAACTCGGAAAATCTCGATCTCCCAAATCGTATGCAATTCTAGGATAGACATTGAATTCTAATTTTCCCGCATACAAATTTTCTCAGAATCGCTCCAAGGCATGAATCCTTAAGATTTGAGATTCGCTTGTCAAAGATAGCAAGATTGAGTGGCGAATCCATTCCTTCTTTAAATGTTATCTTTATAATAACTATTATGACTCCAATATGAACCCATGAGAGTGTGTTTTCAACTTCTTTCTTGACTCGATTTTGATCTCGTGGAATTCTCGTTGAGGGATCAATTGCATCTCGATCAGGTTACTAGTGAACTACATTGGGCTGATAAATTCTCCAGTAGTTATTCTGTGGATAATTTGGTGTTTTCTGTTCCGAAATCCAATCTTATACAATGCCTTTTTCTATATCTCCGATTGTAAATCCATCGTATATCTGAAGCTTGGATATTCTTTCATGATTCTCATAAGAGTCTTATGAGAAACCGTAGTATGAGAGAGGAATTCTGATATATCATCTCTAACCCTTTGTTGAAGAAATTCTTCTTTACTTTGGTTCTGAGCTAGATTCACTTCTATCGTCAGAATATATTTCTTTTTCATAGATGCTTGCATCTGAGGGAAGATCCTAAAATTGATACACATGTATCAGATCTTAATAGGAGACATCTTCCTCGAATTCTAGTGTAGCTTCGAACTGTCTGACTCCTCACTTTTGGTTTTCTAGGCAATCTGTTGAGATATACCCTTTTGCTCCGCACATCCAGCAATTATAATCTTTAAAACTTTCATTAACTCTTGTGTGAGCTCGTTTAAAAGTCCTTCTTCCCGGGGTTCTGCAGGTACTCCTTTGGTTAAAACCTGATGATGAGGCTCTACTCCTGTTGGGTACTGGTCTTTACCCTGATTTATAACTTCAGGCTTTTTGTTTTGACCAGAATCTTCTAGGTCTCCATGAAGACATACTCATTTTGCTGCTAATTACATGGTTATATGGGTTGGTCCTTTGCTTCTTTGTTTTAAGCCTCCGTGGTTGACCTCCAACGACAGTATGAATGTCATCTTCATCGTAACATAGAAGAGCTGTTTTATTAATTCTTTGCAATCTCTTATAGTTCATGTAAAGTGCTGCTTGATGGCAACATTCTGATAGCTTGACCTTTAGAAATGATATTTTTCTGGCCACTGTATCCAGCACATCTGCAACATTGTATTCCCTAATAAACATTTCTCTCCAGGGACTTGGTATCATTGCAAAGAATAATTGTGAAGCCTCTTTATCATCCACCTTAGACTTCTATCTATACTCGTTGAATAACTTGATATATTCGTCAATATGACAAATATCATGTAACTTTAGACAAATAGAGGGCTTGTTTGTATATTTTATTTTTCTCTTCTTCCAATCCCTCAAAATAAATTGTGTTCATAAAATGGATTTTAAATAATTTTGTCACATTATTGACTATTCCTTTCAATGACTCTCCAGCTGTTACATTGCTTCTCATTTCTGGATTTGTCATATCCCATGCGATCTTCACAGATCCTTCAAGCTCATCTCAAAAAGTATGATGAGCCCTTTCCTTTTTCTAGATCGATTGTTCTTGCCGCAATTTTCATGACGGATGCCTAATCGTCGGTGAGGACTTCTCGGTTTTAAATGCGAATGCCCGGTTTAGCATCAATCCATATGGATGGATTTGATCCAAATTGTGATTTTCCATAAGGTGTGTTTTACACATTTGACCTTTTGGAATGTTGTCCTGCTCTGTTATAATAACATGATTTTCTCTTGTTTTAAAATCTCCACTTGTGGCATTGGTTCATCCCCATGGTGTGAACCAAAACTTTCTCGCTATGTTGGGATTAATGGTGGTAGTGGAGGTGGAATTTGGCCATGAGTCACCAAAGTCAGAGATCCATCCGTAGTATTTGTCTATAAATTTACGATTCCCAATCCTGCAAAGGATTCTCCAAGGTCAAGTAGATCCTCATGATTAATGTTCTCTATATCCATCACTTTTGGTTTTTGATGGATTTTCCTTTGATGATAGCAATGAAGTTTTTCATCTTCTTATACTTTGCACAACTTCGCTGGTTTCCCAATTTGATGTAAATAGGTACAATTTCAAAATTTATATGCCTTTTTCCTCCGGATGAACTTGGTCTATCTTCCAAGTTTTTTACACGTTTGAATATCACGAAGGATTTCAAGACTTTCCTTCCGATTTTGTCATTACCTCCATCCGGTTTTGATCTAATGAACTTGTATTTGTAGATTATTATGGCGGTTGCCATAATTCCAGTACCATTTTCGGACTTCTCTAAGATCTTGGGAGAACTTAGATGTGTTGGGAAGTATATCGTTCTATTATGGTTTACCATCATGACTCATGTATGGTATGGATAATGAGCCTCTCATTCTGATGATTTATCAGATCCACTCGTATTATTCGATTTACCCAAAGGTAACTCATGTTACACACTTCTTGTTTATTGCAAGCCCTGAGGGTTTCAATGCTTGCTCCTGCTCTTGCTAGTTCCACATATTGGTTTTCCCAATATGTTATCTTCTCTCTGTGTTCTTATTCATATATCGCCAAAATTTGGCGATACCGCTTGTAAGAAATATATCTTGGACATTTGTCTAGATCCATATTTCTCGGAGATAATTCTCCTCACCAATTGTTAATTACTTAAATATAATAAATTTAGCTTAGATTTTTTAATAAACCTAGGCTTAGATACCATTTGATCAAATAGCAAAATCTAGATTGATTCATGTCTAGTAAAGTGCATTTATCTCTGAAATTTTATGAATAGAGTGTAAAGTTTAATGTCTAGTAGAGATAAAGTGTGAAATTCTCAATGATTTAGGGGGTTGAAGCAATTTTTTTCGCAGGGGTATTTTTGGGTTAAAAAAGCTTTGTATGGTAAAATGCAGATTTTTACAAAGTTTGAAGGGTAGAGTATAAGGTTTTATAGTTTAGGAGGTTAAGTGTAAAATTTCGAATAATTTGGGGATTGAATGTTTTTATTCTATTTTAGGAAAAATTAATAAACCCCCAAACTATACGCGATTTTCTACATTGCCCCCTAAACTAATTTTTTTTCTACTTAACCCCCTGAACTACATGAAAATTTCTACAGTCCCATCTCTCCTCCCCGCCGGCGGAATATTCCGGTCAGATTTGCCGATGGGTGGAAGAGATGGGACTGTAGAGTTTTTCGTGTAGTTCAGGGGGTTAAGTAGAAAAAAAATAGTATAGAGAGTAATGTGAAAATCATGCATAGTTAGGGGGGTATATTAAAATTTCCTCTAGTAGTTAAATCAACTTTAAAATTTCATTTAATTCTTCCTCAATTATAGATTTACTAGCTTAGCAGCTTCGACTTTTCCCCGTATGCACATCAAATTGTAAATTATGTGTGCCCATAAATATGTATGCATGCTTATATAATATGTTATAATTTCATTGATTTTGTCAAAATGGTGTTTCAGTTTGTTGGGTTCTTGAATAGGGATGGCCCGACCCGCCGCGGGGCACGGACGAGTCAGGTCGACCCCTCCAACCCCACATTAAATAAATTTAAATAGAAAAATGAATTTTTTTTTTATTTTTAATATACTTATAAAATATTTTTTATAAAAATTATTAAATATATTAAAAAACATAGGCGGGGCGGGACAGGGGGCAGGGCAGGTACTCGCGGGTCGTGTCGAAATTGTCATCCCTATTCTTGACCATTCTATTGCTTATGCATCAAATAAAAACAATCATATAGTGAAAATGAATGTCATTTCTATATTTGATTGGGTTTTCAAAGCTTGTATTCTTTATTTTGCTTTAAAGAAATATTTATTTTAATGTCTAAATATTTTTCAGCGTCAGAGTAATTTGTTTGGAAATCATGCATAATAACTTGTGAAATTATAAAACTATGATTTAATTTAATACTTATTTGTATAAAAATGCACAATAAGTATAAATATAAAAATCTATGAAAATTTTAATGTACCCCCCGAACTATGCACAATTTTTGAAACCAACCCCTAAACTATTTTTTTTTATTTAACCCCCTAAACTACATAAAATTTTCTACGGTGCCCTCTTCTCCTCCCCGCCAATGGAATATTCCCATCAGATCTGGCGGCGGGGAGGATGGAATGGAACCGTAGAAATTTTGTAGTTGAGGGGGTTGCTTGTGAAAAAAATTAGTTTAGAAACAATGTAAGAAAATCACGTATAATTTGGAAGATTTATTAATTTTTCCTCTTTAAAATATGAATCAAAGACTTTAGGTCTTTCATGTATGTCGTTGATATGCTGTAAATTTTATTTTTTCTTAGTTTTGGCCACGCCAAATTACACGTTCACACGTTGGAAATTGTGTTATCCACAATATTTAAATAAATAACGTCATGGACAAATAACTCTCCCGATTATAGGGTGGGCTGTGGACATGGTGATACACACTTAATGTTTAATTTATTATCAAAATATACTATACACTTTATCATCATCTTTTTATGAAATGAGGCGCTTGGCCTTCATTTATATATGAAATATACTATACATTTATACAACTAATTTTTATACTAAACATACTTTACATTTATTATAATGTTGTAAAACTCGGCCTAGAGAGCCGCCTAGACATTAGTAACCCTTAGTTCAAGATGATTATATCCAAATTGGTGTAAAGATTGGCTACCATGTGTTTCCATCAAAATTTGGGCCCAGACTCTGTACACCAATTCCTTTTTTCTTTTTTTTTTTCAGTTTTGGTTAAAATAATTTCTTGTGGCACATATTTTGTTTTAATCCATAATTTGTCTTCAATAACTAAAATACATTGCAAATATTAGAAGTAAAAATCGTAAAATTAACATTAAAGTAGATTAAAATTAAAAAATTAAAAAAATTGCATTATTTCTAGTTGCTCACCTCGTACCGGATAGTGATATTTGGCATAGAATGAATATTATCCAAAGATGCGTGTGAATGTGGACTTAGTTTGGTACCCATGTGCTACCATGTGCACTAAGTGATATATTTTTTTTTTTTTATAACTCAGCCTTCCGCGCTTTACGCCTAACTTACGCCTGGCGACAACAAACACTCCTCATTCTGCCGCCAAGAAACCGCGGGATGTACACGCACTGGCCAGTGTTCGACGGGTCTCGGCGACGACAACCGAGATCCTCCCCTGTAAAGAGAACAATTATGTTCGACCCCAATCTACTAATAACGATCTCTCCCGAATCGAACCCACACGGATGCTTTATTCAAGATGAGTTCCCACCAAATCTTCACCACCGCATATGCCCTGGGGGAGCAATTTGATGGAGAAGGGATATGAACCCCTCGACCTCCACCCCACAAACAATTTGATGGAGCAGGATTTGAACCCTGACCTCCATCCCACAATCTTGTGGTGGCAAAAATGCCAAGCTAAGCCACCTGATTACTATATTATGTCTATTGCAGACAAATTGGGTAAAAAAAAAAAAAAAAAGTCAAATCTGGGAAATTAGTATAGAATAAATTCAATGAATCAGTTATTGGATTTGGGCATAGTTTTCTGGCTCCAATGGGGCAAATTAAATTACCTAATCTTTCAGCAAGTCTCTTGTGAGACGGTCTCACGAATCTAAATCCGTGAGACGGACCTCCTAAGGGCTCCGTCTTGAGAATATGAATCATGAAAATAAATTTAAAAATAATAATGAACCATGAAGAAACAAAAATAAACCCTAAAAACATGAACCATGAAAAATAAACCCGAAAAATAAAAATAAACCCAAAAAATAAAAAATAAACCCTAAAAAAAACTAAAAATTCTAAAAAGCCAAATCAATTAAAAATAAACTCAAGAAACAAAATAAACCCTAAAAAAACAAATATAAATCCTAAGAAAAATAAAATCGGAAAAAAAACACCTTTAAAACTATGTGTAAGAGTTCCGTCTCACGGATTAGACCGTCTCACGCAAGTTTTTGCCAATCTTTGATTCATTCCTACGAAATTCAGTGCATTTGCATTGTTATGTAGTATCTTTTTGAATCTCAATTATTTGAAACATTGAACTGTTCTTGCCAAACTCTTGACTTAATCAAATTAAAGGACATTAAAACAACACTAGGAATAAAGAATAAAACCTTGATTTGACTAAAGTTGGGTTTTTTTTTTTTATCCCTAATATTTATACCTCATAAAGTCTATAACCTAATCAAAGAATAAAGATTATAAAGAAATAAAATTATAATAGACTTTGCCATTGTCATAATAAAAACGTGTCAATGCACCATTACATCAATATCTTTTTTTAGTACAATTACAAAATCCTAATAGCGGTGGGAACCGTGAGATTTGATCCCAGATCAATAGTCTGGTTTATAAATGCTCAAACCAACTGAGCTACAATCAATTCTCACATTATATCTTTTAGAAAAATGATATTATATTATTATTTTTCAACAATATTGTCATATCTTTATAAATTTCTCAATGCTACAACTCAAATATATTTTTTTCAAAATCTTCACTCAAAAATATAAAAATAACACTTTTTTTTAATAAGTTTGGAGTAGTGGTTGGAGGGGAGAGGATAAATTTTAAAGAAATTGAAAGATACATGGTTCGAATTCTGGTCAACACCCTTATAACGGGTGAGCGATACCTTTTTTTTTTAATAAGTTGGGAGTATTGGGTGAGACAGAAATAAATTCAAAGAAATCGAAAGATACAAGGGTTCCAACTCTCAGTCAACACCCTTCAAAGGTGAAAGCGTCTACCACTGAGTTACATAAATATAAAACTAACACTAATACTTTTGGTGGAAATTGGATAGTGATCGAGTGGTTAAAAGTTTCAAACTCAGACCAGATTAAAAAAAAACTTTATAGTGAAATTGTGATATTTTTGTGCCTTAAAACATGCGGCTTAAGTTTTATATTTCACACTTACTATTTGTTTTTTAAAATATATAATACATGTTTATAAAATATATAAACACTACTGATTAATCGAACGAGAATAATATATTATATTTATAACACAGTAAAATTTCAAAGGCTACAAAATTGCCCAATTTCCAAAGGACTCGTTTGGGATTATAGATTAACCAGGATAAGCCATTTTATCCTACCTTATCCTTTGTTTGGGAGAATTGATAAGGGCCCGGTATTGGATGCGGGCTGGGATTATAATCCCACTCTCAATTGATTATTAATCTCACCCCAATAGGTGGTATTACATTATCCCAATCTATCCAGGGAAGTCAAAAGTCAAATGTGCCCTTCAACTTGTCAATGAAATAACTTGTGTACCCTTGCCCCCTTGCATATTCGATTAATTACAAAAATACATCCTTCCATTAAATACTATCTTCTTCCTTGTTCAGCAAATCCAACAAAACCCCAATCCATGCCCGGTCTAGCCCACAACTACTCCAAGAACCGACCCGAACCCGGATACCCATCATGATATCATCAACCCGGTGCCCTTCATGCCATCTTTCTAGCCGGCGGCGGCGGCTGGAGCCGACAACAGCAGTCAAACCATTGCGCCGCCGCAATAGAATTAGAATCAGAATCAGACGGCGGCGCGTACGCCGAAGAAGAGATCGAGAGCCTCCATACGAGCACCGACAACCGTTCTAACCACAGACACCAACAATTTCAGTGCCATGGTTCAAGAATTCGCCGGAACCCCCGCGCCACCGTTCAACAATTCGTCTATCAATTTCCCGATCAGAAGCAGGCTCAATCTCTATTGCACGAGAGTGACCACTCAGATTGCCGGCTGCTACAGCTCTCGATATCTCCCATATTCAAATAATTATCTACTCCAAAAAACCCACCAAAAAAGAAAAAACACATATAACTCAGAAAGAATACACACTTTGATTCAGATTCCAATCATATACATACAAAAAAATGTAATGAAAAAGGAAAAAGACCAAACAAACTAACAAGAAATACTTTGCATAACTAGACGTCAATCAAAAAATAAAATAAGAACTAACCGTGTTTGTGAAGAAGCTGTGAAGAATTCTGGACTAAATTTTGGTAAAGTGCAATGTAAAATGTATAAATGATTAAAATATTTGGAAGGGTAAATATGTCTATTTAAGTAATCTCATTCAATCATGGTTGCCAAACACAATTTTTGATAATTTATTCTAACTTCTTATACATCAATCATACATCCCAAACACAACGTTAAATGGTATTATATAATCAATGAATAGTGAATCCTATCCTATCCCAAAATTTTATCCAATCCCATCAACAATTCCAAACGAGTCCAAAGAGTATGAAATCGTAGGGATGGCAGGCGGGTTTGGGGCGGGTTTGGCCAAACCGGACCCGCCCCGCCAAGGAAAAATTAGACCCGGACCCGCCCCGCCCGCCTCAAAATCCCGCGGGTCTAGACCCGCTAGACCCGCCAAGTATTTTTTTAAATTATAATAATTTATATTTTTCTATTTTTGACCAAATTTTCAAAAGTAATCTAATGTCAATAGGTTAAAAAATAAATAAATATAATTATCCAACTTATTATAACTATTTTTTAAAATTGATTACTATTAAGATTTTTTTAAAAAATACTATTAGTATACTACAATAATACTCAACTAATATTTAAAATAAATATTAAATTAGTAAATTAAACTTTAAATAATATTATATTAGTACTCAACTAATATTTTTAAACATATAACACTCAAATTTAAAAATACATAATGCAAAAATATTTCAATATATATTTAAAAATATAGTAAAAATTAATATGCGGGCGGGTCCGGCGGATCCTATTGGACCGGGACTACCGGTTTTTTGTAATCTTGACCCGAGACCCCGGGACCCGTTTATCCGGCCTAGACTCGCCGTCGGGGGCGGTTTACTTTAATTGCCATCCCTATGAAATCGTCAAGAGTACAACTAGTTGAATCAAAAGGCGAGCCGCTAAAATTAGTTGTACCTTTCACACGCCCGGGTTGAAGTTTGGTACCGACCAGCGTTGTACACTCCAATGCGGCCCCGCATGGTCCCACCCAACTTTTTTTTTTTTTAAAATAAAATTGTAATTTATATATAAAAGAAAAGAAAATCCTGATCACAAGCCGATCGGATAGCGCAATGTTTGGGGCCTCGTTAAAAACCTACCAAGGTAAGGCAAAACCCATATAGGGACCGCCTTACTTGCCTTAATCCGTAAGACGGATCCTATCGCCCACTGGACCTGGTCCCCGTGGATCCTTGACCAGTCCATTCAATGCCACCTGTTGGACTTTTTTTCTTTTTTCTTTTTTTTTTTCTTCCTGTTAAAAGAATAGTTTTACGAGAAAAATATCGGTTATTTTAGATAAAGTATCATATTTTTTAATAAAGCCACATATTATGATTACGACATTGAAAGAAAAATAAATATATTAGAGTTAAAATAACACCTTTATGAGTAAAAGTATATATTTTTTTGAGATAAAATATCATGTTTTAAGAGTAAAAATATCTATTTTATAAATAAAATATTATATTTTTAATAATAAATACAAATAAAGATGAATAATAAATATGATAGAGTTAAAATAATACTTTTATAAGTAAAAATATTTGTTTTTTGAGATAAAGTGATATATTTTTTAATATAGTCACAAATTATGAATATATTACAATATATATATATATATATATATATATAACAGAGTTAAAGTAACACTTTTATACGTTAAAGTATCTATTTTTTGAGATAAAGTATCATGTTTTTTAATATAGTCACAAATTAGAAATGAAGGAAAGAAGGAAAAATAAAAAATAAATATGATATAGTTAAAGTAACACTTTTATAAGTAAAAATATCCGTTTGTTGAGATAAAATATCGATTTCTTAATACAATCCACAAACTAGAACAAAAAAAGAGGAAATATAAAAATAAATATGATGTAGTTAAAGTAACACTTTTATAAGTATCCATTTATTGAGATAATGTATCATGTTTTTTTAATAGACTTGGGTTCGATTCTTAGCCTTTACATTTATAGGCGTTTTTAATTTTTTTTAATTACCATGCGTATTTATAAATGTGTTTATATGCATTGTTATATTGAAATTGCACAATAAGTATTAGTGGTGTAGTGGTAGAACACTACCTTATGTCCCCATAGGCTCGTGGGTTCGATCCCCCACAAGCGATGTAGCGGATTTTTTTTTAATTATAGGTGGGCTTGGCGCTGGGCGCTGGGGCGGGTCGCGGGTATGATCCGTCTTACGGAATAAGATCCGTAAGACGGTCCTACAAGAGACCTACTCCCAAGGTAAAACCCACCCTTGTGGGAAAAACTCTTAGTAGAAAATGAGTACACCGGCGAGAAGAGAAAGCCATACAACCAGAATAAAAGGACAGAACTCAACACTAGCTGACAAGTCTATACTGTGCTCATCCGACATAGTCATCTGTACGCAGGGAAATAATATCCACCGGCGGAGCTTCCCACCAAGTGGAGTCACACGTGGATTTGCTTAGCCAATCCGCAACACGATTACCTTCCCGATAGATATGAGAAACCACGAAGTTCATCTGGGAGATCAGGAATAGAGAATAGCGCCACTGTTTAAGAAGACGCCACGGGATGGAGCCCACCCGAGATTTAAAAAGATCGACTACATATGTAGAATCAGATTCCAGCCAAAGATTAGTCCAACCCTTATGAAAAACATAACAGATCGCGCTCATAGCTGCAACTAATTCGGCCTCGAAAGCATAGCCCATTCCACAGTGCGGTAAACCACCGCTGTCGTGATACGTCCAGGGGCTCCGGTCGCGCAACCATCTGTATTGACTTTAATCCATCCAGGAAGGGGAGCGACTAAGGCACCGCAATAATACGCGGGGCTTTAGTCGGGCGGCCCCTAACATTCAACCTGTGTAAGCAAAGTAAATCCTCCTGGGTATTCTGCATGCACCCTTTGTCTAACGAAGCAGACTCAATAATCATAGCTCTTAACTGAACCAGCGCCGCATCAATAGTCCATTTCTTGTCATTAAAAATTATGTCATTTGAGTACTTGACATGAATCTTTGCATGATTGAGAAGTCTGTGAATATTTGTGAGAATTTATAATCTTTTGTGCTTTTGGGAGTTGGAATGCTAGCATAGACAATCCAATCAACATTTTTACATACATCTCGAGAGAGAGGGTAAAATACTTTTGTGATCGTCTTATAGGGAAGAATAATAATAATATCTTTGGTTTGATTAATCAGATAACAAAAGGGGATATTATCTGAAACCATAACCCTGGAATCCATTCATCTCCTTGATCTTTCAATCAACTTTTACTTTGTCTTTTTATGATAAATTCTTGTCTTGCTTTTACAAAACTAATCACCCAATTTCGATCGTCTAGATAAAAATAAGGCTATTACAATCCTAATACTTAGTACATTAATTTATTAGTCTATGTGGATTTGACCTTGCTAACCCTATTCTATAAACTACACCGTACTCTTCGGTGAAGCTAAAAATAAGGCGAACAAGTTTTTGGCGCCGTTGCCGGGGACTAATTAAATTTTTAGTAGTAATATTGTGATAAATAGAATTATTTTTAATTTAGACATTTTTCTTCTTTTTATTTGTTGTTTAATTCTACTCCTATCGTGTTTGACTTGTTTCTTTTAGTTGGTTTAGGTAGTGCATGAACACTCACTCGAAGCAAAGAGAATTA
The DNA here is from genome assembly GCA_016081115.2 of Rehmannia glutinosa. Classification (NCBI taxonomy): domain Eukaryota; kingdom Viridiplantae; phylum Streptophyta; class Magnoliopsida; order Lamiales; family Orobanchaceae; genus Rehmannia; species Rehmannia glutinosa. The sequence continues at coordinate 21,419,866 of CM071932.1, read as the reverse complement.
GCACCGTTCATACCGGAGGTTGAGGCTTTTGCAAGGCGACTTAGTGCAACTACTAAACGGGCAGAAAAACAGCAAGATCAGACTATGGGGGATCTGGAAGAGAACAACGGGGGTAATAATGGAGCCAACAACGGAGGTAACAACGAGGCCAACAGGGTCATTAATGAGTTACCGATACCGTAATACCGCATCCAAAAGAACAAGCGATTCACGATTACTTTCGCCACGACAAATTGCAACTATGGTGGAATTGCCAATATCCCAATTAATGCGAATAATTTTCAGCTGAAGCCAACACTGATTTTGATGGTGCAGCAGAACCAGTTTGGGGGTTTTCCGTCCGAGAATCCCAATTCTCATCTTGCGAACTTCATGCAAATTTGCAACACGATTAAGATGAATGTGATAACTGATGATGCTATACGTTTGCGCTGTTCCTTTCTCTTTAAGGGATAAGGCTAGAAACCGCTAGCACGCTAACTCAAGAGAGTGTGAATACTTGGGACGAGTTGTGTCAGAAGTTCTTGTTTAAATACTTCCCACTAAGTAAGACACTACAGCTTAAGAGCGAGATCACGCAGTTCAGACAGTTTGATTCTGAGCCACTGTATGAGGCCTGTGAGAGATTCTGGGATTTATTGAGGAGATGTCCGCAACACGGGTTTCCAGAGGATCAAAAACTTTGCTTCTTTTATAACGGGTTAATGGGATAGACTAGGTCGTTTGTGGATGCCACAGCAGGAGGCGCTCTCTCGGCTAAACTTCCACAAGATGCATTCAACTTGTTGGAAGAGATGGCAATGAATAGCTATCGCTGGCCCTCCGAGAGAACTAATGTGAAAAGGGTAGCCGAAGTCTCTGATTCGGACCCAATCAAGGCATTGACGACTCAGATGACAACATTGACAAATTAGTTGAGTGCTCTAACTCAAGGGACAGAGGTAAACACGGGTGCAAATAATGGGGGTGTTCCTCGAGATCCTATAGAGAAAACTAACTTTGTTAATAACCGAATTTCAATAATTATCGGAATAATCAGACTCCTAACCATTATCATCCGGGTGTGAGATATCATGAAAACGTTTCCTATGCCAATATGAAGAACGTAATGCAACCACCACCAGGGTTTAGTGTGACAAATGGTGTCATTAATTCTGAGTCTAAGCCATCTATGGAGGATGTCTTCACTACGTTCATGAATGAAACGAGGAACCGGTTAAATAAAGATGAGGCTAAGATAGACAAGATCGAGGCACATGTCACGCAGTTGGCCAACACTGTGGGTTCACAAATGAAAAATCTAGAAACTCGGATTGGCCAGTTAGCGACGATCATTGGTGGACAGCACAGAAGGGCCAGTTTCCGAGTAACACGGAAGTCAATCCGAAAGAACAATGTAACACCATTCGTCTGAGGAATGGTAGGGAGTACGAGGGGCCGAAAATTCTGGGAAGTGATGAAAAATCAGAACCACGCATGACCCATGCCGACGCACGGCAGCCCGCGTGGTGCCGAAGGAAGAGTCAACAGGATGAACCACGCACGACCCGTGCGTCTGAGCATGGGCAGCCCGTGCGTGATGCCGAACGGGTAATTTCGACCCCAGGAGATGAACACACTGTAGCAAAGGGCGACGTTGAGGTCGAGGATGGAAACAAAGGACATAACGGACAAACAAAAAGGGGCTAAGAAGCTTAAATCTTCCTCTAACTCCGATCTTTCAAAGTTTTCTATACCACTCCCTTTCCCTCAACGTTTTCAAAAGAAAAAGTTAGACGCCCAATTTGCTAAATTCTTAGACATCTTTAAGAAACTGCATATTAACATACTGTTTGTAGACGCATTGGAGCAGATGCCCAATTATGCGAAGTTTTGATGGAAGTGATGTCTAAGAAGAAAAAGTTAGCGAGAATTCGAGACGCTTAACTTGATCAAGAGTGCAAGCGATCATTCAGAGGAAATTACCACATAAGCTCAAAGATCCGGGAGTTTCACTATCCCTTGTGCTATTGGTGGTGTTTTCTTTAATAAAGCTCTTTGTGATCTAGGAGCAAGTATTAACTTAATGCCCTTGTCCATTTTCAGAAACTTGGATTAGGAGAGGTGAAGCCATCCACGATCACCTTGTAGCTTGCGGATAAATCACTCACATATCCTAAGGGAATCGTAGAGGATGTGTTCGTCAAAGTAGACAAATTCATATTCCCCATGGACTTCTTGGTGTCTTTTCACAAATTTCAAAGATTCTTCCTTGCCACCTCCGATTCGCCACTTCATCATACCCACCAAAGAGAGGCTCCTCTTCTTTCCGAGATCTACATATTCGATATTCTTGGGTCTTGGACGAGGTTGAGAACCTCTTCCTCCACCACTTCTTCCTCCTCTCCTCGGTAGTCTGCTTTGCTTACTAGCTTCTTCGCATAATTTAAGACCCTTCTCCCAAAGATCCCAGGCTTGGGCTAGTGACATCTTTTGGAAATAGCCTTCAGATTCGAGTGTCTTGAATTCTTCAACTGATCTTGGCTCGGATCCGTTATCAGGAATATCATCTTGATCCTTCCATGCTAGAATGCCGCCGTATTGTTTCAACACTTCTTCAATGCGGGCATCCGTCTTCTTGTCGAACTCTACCATCCCCGCTTCTACGATTCGCCTTTTCTCTGACATTGGCACAACAGAGTGTTTGATCGGCAGTCACTAAACGTTTGCTGATAATTGAGGCCGTAACATGACCCTGCTGAGGGGTTTCAACAATCATTAATGTCAAGTCCTTCGAATGTTCCCCCTCAGCTGCTTTTCCCTTCTTCTCAGCTGTCTTCATCGTAGCTGCAGCTCTTTCAACTTTTCTTCTTTTAAACTCCTTAGAGACTCCTCTTCCCTTTTTTTGGTATCATCAAAGGAAAGAGGACCCCAGAAACATGCTCATGAGCATAAAGTCGAGTCTATTGAGAGCCGAATTTTGTTTGGAGTCTGCTGTGGCATAAGCTATCCGAAATTCTGAACGAGTGGCTTTGGACTCGGCTGCCACCAATTTCATTTCAGCCATGAGAAGGATGAATTTTGCATTCATAGTCTCCTCAAGTCGCATAACTTCTTTTCTCTGAAATTCATGCAGTAACTCCATTTCTGTTTTTTGAGAGGCATGCAACCTCTCAATATACGCCTGCATCCTTTGCTTCAAATCAGCATTGTCAGCCATCCAGACAAGCATTCTGCCATACAGTGCCTTAAATTAACAAACTTGCTTGATTCTCATGGCAGATTGCTGTTGAGACCATTCTCGGATCCGCACCACTATCCCTCTCAAATCTGCTGTGAGGGTAGCATCCCTATTGTCCAGTCTTAAGTCAAGTGAGGCCTGATATCTTTCGATCTTCTCAATCTCTTCACAAATCTTCTTGAAGATTTCACGAAATTCACCATGTCTCACTTGATTTAGAATAGGCCACTCTTCAAAGAAAGTTGAACTCGACCGAACGATTGTGTCGAAGGGATGATTGGATCTTCTCTCACGATGAATCTTCGTTGTTCGGCGCCAGCTCTCTTTCTCCAAGTCCGGTAGACCGGCGTGAAAGGAAATATCTTTGAAATGAATCATCACTCACATAAGGGATTTGTGAGGTTGTACCTTTGTTGACTCAAACTTGATGTACCTCGGTTGCGATAGCTTAAATTTAGTGGTCACAAACCGGGAGCCTCGTGACGGAATACCTTGCTTCACCATACCTTCAAATCCACTAACATCTCAACAATCTTCTTCACTAGGGTTTCATCAGAACCCTGCTTCACCATACCTTCGAAATCCACTGACGATCCTGAGTGGATTTGCTTCGATAGCTTGACAAAATCAAACTTAGGTGCCATTTCAGAGATTTTTCACCGATTAAAACTTGACGAACTTACTTGAGGACACTTCGAGAGAGAAAAAGCTTGCTTTCTTTTTGCCTGAAGATGAACAGTTTCCGAATGAGAGAGAAAACTGGAAAAATGAATATATAAGGGCTATGAAAGGACATATCTTCGGATTTTGAAATTTTGATCAAGATCAACGGTTCAGATTTAGCACGTTAAACCGCATTTAATTTCTCGCATTTAATGCGGCAACATTTATATCCAATCATATGCTTACTGTGCAACTTTTTACTGTACCCGCCATTATTATGCTTGATTGGCATGTATTTTGCACGTATTTTGGGCTTAATTTTGGCTAAAATGTGCTGCTATGCATGCATTACATGAGTAAATAGGGCTTTATTCCTATTTTGTGGAAAAAGTATTACGCTTTGCTCGTTTTGTAGGAATTGATTGATAAATTGTAGAATTTTGGCAACAATTCGGAGCATTGCGATAAAGAATCGCCAATACTTAACGTAATATACGAAGTTTGGAGTTGAATCGAGAAGAATTCAGACGAACCAGGCGAAAAACGGAGGAAAATGGCCAAGTATCAAGTGTAGCAGGTGCGCACGGGCAGGGCGTGCGACCCTCGCACGGCCCGTGCGCCAGCCAACATTGAGACTCAACCTTCGACCATACGCACGGGCTGGTCGTGCTCTAGCGCACGCCCCATGCGTCCGTCAGCAAGTTAACATTTTATGCGGCACCCAAAGACGGGCCGGGTGCTCTAGCGCACGGCCCGTGCGCTTGTGCAGGAAAATAGAGTCTGACCTGTTTCGAACTAGGTTTTCGACCCGAACGAAGTACAAATAGAGACGGGGCGGCCACAAACAAGGACACGCTGATTTTTTCCCTAGAGAGCAGAGAAAAGAGCAATTTTTCCACCGGAGAATTGGAGATATCGATCAAGACCGCAACCACACATTCAAGATTGAATCATCAACATCCCCCGATCACTCATTCCATTGTATTTTTATCATTCAATTAGTTAGACACGAACATGAATAATTTGTCTATGGATTATTTATTTTCTATGTCTGGCTAACTTCTTGTGATTCCCGGGCTTGGGAGTATGTTAATGGATACTTTTATTTGATGATTAATTGCAATTGAAGTTAAAGTTTTCCAACCCTATTCAAGTACTTTGCTTTAATTCTTGTTTTATCAAAACGTGTTTGGTTTAACTTGTTTGATGTATTGATTCATAATTCTACGATGAGTTTCAATACTAGATCTATGAGTACTTGACATGAATATCTTGCATGATTGAGAAGTCTGTGAATATTCGTGAGGCTTTATAATCTTTTGAGCTTTTGGGAGTTGGATATCTCATGTTGAGTAGAGATGCTAGCATAGATATTCCAATCAACGCTTTTATATGCATCTCGAGAGAGAGGGTAAATTACTTTTTGTGATCGGTCTATAGGGAAGAATACGTTTAACTTTGGTTTGATTAATCTGAGAATAAAAGGGATATTAACTCAAATCATAACCCAGAATCCATTCATCATCTTGATCTTTCAATCATTCTTTACTTTGTTATTTTGGGATAAATTTCTGCTTTAGTTTATAAAACCAACTCACTCACTTTCGATCGTCTAGATAAAAATAAGGCTATTATAATCCAGTACTTAGTACATTAATTTATTAGTCCATGTGGATTCGACCTTGATAACCCTATCTATAAACTCGCACCGTACACTTGCGGTGAGGCTAAAAAAATAAGGCGAACAAGTTTTTGGCGCCGTTGCCGGGGACTAATTAAATTTTTAGTACTAATATTGCGATAAATAGAATTATTTTTAATTTAGACATTTTTTTCTTTCTTTTTATTTTGTTGTTTAATTTTACTTCTACTGTGTTTGACTTGTTTTCTTTAGTTGGTTCGGTAGTGCATGAACACTGCGCCAAGCAAGGAGAATTAGCACCGCTCATACCATAGGTTGAGGCTTTTGCTAGGCGAATTAGTGCGGCTACTAAACAGCAAAGACAACAAGAACAAGCTATGGCAGATGTAGAAGATAACAACAGAGGCAACAACGGGGTCGACAACGGAGGTAACAATCGGGCCAACAGGGTCAATGTCGAGCTACCAGTACCAAAGGTTCCGACAGTTCCGGCAGTCCAACGCAACAAGCGATTCGCGATTACTTTCGCCCACAGACCAATCGCAACTATGGTGGAATTGCCAATGTCCCAATCAATGCGAATAACTCTGAGCTGAAGCCAACACTGATTTCAATGGTGCAGCATAATCAGTTTGGGGGTTTCCCGTCTGAGGATCCCAACTCTCATCTTGCGAACTGCATACAGATTTGCAATACCATCAAGATGAATGGGGTGACTGATGATGCTATACGTCTTCGCCTATTCCGTTTCTCTTTAAGGGACAAGGCTATAAACTGGCTAGGCACCCTAACTCAGGGGAGTGTGAACAACTGGGATGAGCTGAGTCAAAGATTTCTGTTTAAATACTTCCCACAAAGTAAGACACTACAGCTCAAAAGTGAGATCACTCAGTTCAGGCAGTTTGACTCTGAGCCCTTGTATGAGGCCTGGGAGAGATTCCGGGATTTATTGAGGAGGTGCCCGCAATACGGATTTTCTGAGGATCAGCAGCTCTGCTTCTTTTACAATGGGTTGATGGGACAGACTAGGTCGTTTGTAGATGTCGCAGCGGGAGGCGCTCTACTTGCAAGGTTCCCAGAGGATGCATTCAACTTGTTGGAGGAGATGGCCATGAATAGCTATCAGTGGCCCTCCGAGAGGACTAATGTGAAAAGGGTGGCCGAAGTTACTGATTCGGACCCAATCAAGGAGTTGACAACTCAGATGACTGTATTGACAAGCCAATTGAGTGCATTGATGAAGGCAAATGAGGGAAACGCGGGTGCAAGTAATGGGGGAGTTCCTCTAGATCTGATGGAGGAAGCAAATTATGTTAATAACCGGAATTTCAACAATTTCCGGGACAATCAGACTCCCACTCACTACCATCCGGGTTTGAGGAACCACGAGAACTTCTCCTACGCAAACACGAAGAATGTGATGCAACCACCATTGGGGTTTAATGTGACAAACAATGTCATTAATGCTGAGGCTAAGCCAACTATGGAGGAAATTTTCACCTCGTTTATGAGTGAGACGAGGAACAGATTCAACAAGGATGAGGCGAGGCTTGATAAAATCGAAAACCATGTCACACAATTGGGGTCCCAAATGAAAAATCTTGAAACCCAAATTGGCCAAATAGCTACGATTATTGGTGGGCAGCATCAGAAAGGCCAATTTCCGAGCAACACTGAGGTTAATCCAAAGGAGCAGTGTAAAGCAATTCGTCTGAGGAGTGGAACGGAATACGAGGGGCCGAAAATACTAGAAAATACTAAATAGACGCAGGGGAGCACGGCCCGTGTGCCACCGCATGGGCAGCCCATATGCCCTTCAAGGGCAGCAATCATTGCTCTGGGAGACGCGAAAACTGAAGCAAACAACGATGTTGAGGCCGAGGAAGGAGTCCTCTAACCCTGATATTTCTAAACTTAATGTTACCCTTCCTTTTCCCAACGTTTTCAAAAGAAAAAGTTAGATGCGCAATTTGCTAAGTTTTTGGATATATTTAAGAAATCGCATATTAACATTCCTTTTGCGGACGCATTGGATCATATGCCCAATTATGCTAAATTTTTGAAGGATGTTATGTCAAAGAAGAGAAAGATGACTGGGTTCGAGATACCAATCCGGCTGTAGAAGAAAAAGGCGATCATCCGTGAGGAAACTACCACAGAAATTAAAAGATCCGGGAGTTTCACTATCCTCAGTGCTATTGGTGATGTTTTCTTTAAGAAAGCACTTTGTGATTTAGGAGTGAGTATTAACTTGATGCCCTTGTCCATTTTTAGGCAACTTGATTGGGAGAGGTGAAGCCATCTACGGTCACCTTACAACTCGCACCAATCACTCACGTGTCCGGGGAATCATCGAGGATGTGCTTGTCAAAGTAGATAAATTCATATTCCCTGTGGATTTTTTGGTGTTGGATATGGAGGAGGACAAAGACGTCGCTTTGATACTTGGGCGTCCATTCCTAGCTACTGGGAAGGCCTTGATAGATGTGCAAAAGGGAGAGCTCACATTACGGGTTAATGATGAGCATATTTTATTTACTATCTATAAGGCACTTCAATTTCATGATGGTGTTGAAAGTTGTAATTTCATAGACGTAGTTGAATCTTGCATTGATGAGTATGCGGATCATACATTGTTTATGGATGATTTAGAGTTTGGTTTGACACATTCGTGTTCAACATCAAACATGATGATTGATTATGATAACCAAGACTTGTATGATTGCGTTTGTGCTTTAGATAACATGCAGGAGCTACCGAGGAGCCCACTTCGAACCCAAAACTCAAACCCTTGCCCGAGCATCTCAAATATGCATTCCTTGGAGCAAATAACACGAGTCTAGTAATCGTATCATCTCTTTTAACTTCAGTTCAACTCGATAAATTGCTTAGGGTGTTAAGAAAAACATAAGTCGGCAATAGGTTGGTCAATCTCTGATTTAAAAGGCATCAGTCCATCGATTGTAATGCATAAAATTAGAATGGAAGATGTCTATAAACCTTCGGTGCAAAATCAAAAAAGATTAAACCCTATAATGCAAGAGGTCGTTAGAAAAGAGGTTTTAAAATGGTTAGATGCTGGAATCATATATGTTATTTCTGATAGTTCTTGGGTAAGTCCGGTGCAAGTGGTACCGAAGAAAGAGGGGATGACTAATGTTGTTAGAAACAAAAGTGATGAGCTTATTGCAATTAGAGTAGTTACTGGGTGGCGTATTTACATCGATTATAGGAAATTGAATGATGCCACTCGTAAAGATCACTTTCCCCTCCCCTTTATTGAAATGATGTTAGATCGCTTGGGATATGATTATTACTCTTTTCTCGATGGTTATTCCGGGTATAACCAGATCATGATTTCCCCGGAAGACCAAGAGAAGACGACATTTACATGCCCCTATGGTACGTTTGCATTTTGCAGAATGCCATTCAGACTATGTAACGCACCCGGAACTTTTCAAATGATGCATGATGGCTATCTTTCGTGATTTCATTGAGAAAATAATGGAGGTTTTTATGGATGATTTTTCTGTGTTTGGAGACTCATTTGATCATTGCTTGGATAATCTTTCTCTAGTTTTGCAGAGATGCGAGGAGACTAACCTTGTTTTAAATTGGGAAAAGTGCCATTTCATGGTAGAGATCAAAAAGAAGAGGTGACACGCCTCACTTTGCTAGAGCCATGATCGAGTAAACAGGCGTCAAGCTATAGACGTTAAATTTAGCGCTTGTTGGGTGGCAACCCAACGGTTTGCTGTTTTATTTCTTCCCATGTTTTCTTGGTTTGTTTTCCCTTTTCTAAGTTAGGATTTCTATGCTTTCATAGGTTAGGATTTTCTTGCTTTCCCAAAAAAAAAAGTGAAAAATCGAAGCGGTGGTGCGGTACCCAGCATACTCAACTGGCTGTTTTCCTTTTCCTTTATATCCAAGGCCAATTTTTTTGTAATAGTGCTTTCGGATGAATGTGGGTGCAATAATTGGTGTTTTGGATTTCTGAGATGCTTCATTGCTTGAAGATCCTTTTTCCAAAATCACTCTAGGAGTTAGACTGTGTACAAAGGAGTTGAATCCTATGCCTGTCTTATCTCCACATTCTTTTTGACTCATGATTAGATCATCCAATGATTTGGAGCCTTTGTAAATGAGGCAATCACATTTTTAAGATCATTTTCTCTATTTTTGACAACAGCTATCTCTGCTAATAGTTTAGCATTCTCAGCGTTCAGCTCGGTGTTCTCATCAGCTATGTGACTTAGAGTACTCAGCTCCTTAGTCAGCTGTGAGTTTTGGCTTTTGAGCTAGCTGTTTTCCTCATTTAGAAGTGTGTGTGTCACAATCACTATCACCTGAATCTGAATGAGATGAGTTAGAGTGTACCTCTTCTTGTTGGTCTGGTTGATCTTGTTCTTTAGCCATAAGACAAATTAAGGCTTCTTTTTCAGAATCACTTGAGTAGTCAGCTTCACTACTCTCTGAGTCTGCTGCTTCTTTAGACTTGACTGTCTCAGCAGTCTCCGCAACTAACATAGCCTTTTTCTTTTCCTGTCTTCTTTCTCTGAAGAACTTTCTTTATTCTTCATTCCTGTATTTATTGACTGGTGGATAGGAACAGTCAATTGCAAAATGTCCTGGTTGATTGTAATTCCAACACAGGTTCTCAGCCCTTTGATCGGCTCTTTCGTCCTTGGGTTATCAACTCTCGATGTTCCACCCTTTGTTGCTCACTCTCTTAGGTGGCCTATCTTCCTTGATTTAGAGGAGTCGAATGTCTCCTAGAGGTTTCACCCTTATTTCTCTTATAGTTCTTGTTGAAGAACTTGTTGAATCTTTTAACCATTAGGGCTATTTCCTCCTGGTCTATGGCTTCCTTGGGTTCAGCTCTCTTTCCATCCTTGACTATCAATGCAGCTGTCTTGCGTACAACTGTCTCCTCTTGATCTTTTCTTCTCATCTCAAACTCATAGGCTTTGAGGTATGAGAATAGCTCATGATTGAATGTTTTTGATAGGTCCATTGAATGTCTTAGAGCCATAGTCTTCATTTTCCATTCAGTTGGGAGGCTCCTCAAGATCTTCATACACATCTCTTTTTGTGTGTATTCCTTCCCAAGAGCTGAAAGCTCATTTGTGATCTCAGTGAATCTTGCATCCAGCTGATCCATAGATTCTCCTGCAAACATTTTGAAATTTTCAAATTTTTGAACGGCAACAGATAATTTATTTTCTTTAATTTGCTCTGATCCTTCACAAATTAAAGTAGTTTATCCAGATTTCTTTTGTTGTTTTGCAGGATTTGACTTTATTGAACATTGCTTTGTCTAAAGTCTTGTAGAGTATGTCCTTGGCCACACTGTCCAAGTTGTATCTCTTTCTATCATCGTTTGTCCACTCAGTCTTTGGTTTTTCAACCAGGGCTGGTCTTTCTTCAGCAGCAGCTTCTTCCCCTTTAGCTACAACTGTGTTTACTTTCAATATTTGCAGTGGTCCATCCTCTATCACAAGCCATATTTCATCGTGTAGAGCAGATAGATGAGCCTCGCATACAAATTTTCCAAATTTCAAATTCCTCAACAAAGGAACATAGGAATGCGTGTCAAATTTGCTTCCATGATAATAACTTTGCTAAAAATGAAAGATTTTGAAAATACAAGTGTTTGAAACTTTTTAGAAAAGATAGAGATCTAGTTCAAGAACCCCCATGGAAGGCTCAATGAACCAACCACTCGATACCACTTGTAGGTCCCAATGGGTGTGAGTAAGGTTTATAAGGGGGATTGAATAAATCTTACCAACTTTTCAATTTTAGTCCTTTTAAAATATTACGAGTTAACATAAATAGTTAAGTCCTTGAAGGACAACTAAGTTGGTTATTCAAAGAGAGTTAGCCACTCAATAGACTCGATAGAGCCGTTGATAGAATAACTCAACCTGTTTAACCCGAACTTTAACTTTCTTTGTGTTAATTTTAACAAATGGAAGACTTAATACCTTTTGATTTGTTTTAAACTTGTTTTAACACTGGATTTTAGCACTTGGTTATTAATCAGTTGGATAACAAATAGGTTTATCAGCAGATATAATGTAGGTATACAGAAATGTAAATGTGCTGAAAAATAAATGACACATTTAATTTTTATAGAGGTTCGAAGATGGGGTAATTCTTCTAATCCTCTCTTCTCCACCTCCTGGAGGAATCCACTATGTAAAAGATCTGTTTACAAAGTGGTCAACGATCCTAAAGACAAATTTTGATCACACAAAACTTGACTTCTTCTTCGACTCGACCTTCTTCACATGGCAACTGCCTTGCTACTTCAGCTCACTTTCTCAAGCTCTTGGATTTGATCACGAAGCCCTCCAATAACTTGATATTGGTTCAACCTTGAAACTTCCTACAATCCTCCTTGGATAGTAGGCCCCTTTTGATTCTTCAAAAGTTTCCTCTTCAACAGGTTTGAAGTTGTCTTTCCTTCACAGCTTATGTTGGATCGATTTCCTTCGAGATTCAGGCTTGAGGATTTGCTTGAATATCTTTGAGAATATTTGCAGGTTAATAGTTTGAATAATACTTGCTTGTTCGTGGTTCAGGTAACCTTTTCTCAATGAATTTCCTCAACCTTTTATAGTGAACTTTCAAAAATCTGCTCGTTGAAGAGAGAGGCTGATTTTCAAAAGTCACTTGTGTTCGTTGGCTTGTCTTTTCTTGGTCCTCAATCTTGAGATGTAGACCTTTCCTCGTATTAAATGAATGAGTAGCTTTTCAGGTTCTGACACGAGATGTATTGCTTCCCATTGGTTTATTCCTTTTGCACGCTTCTGGGACAAACACTTTAAGACCTGGCAGCATGGAAGTATTACTTATTTAAGTAATGTTCTTGACTTTTGTGCAATGGATTTATTTCAGTTAACTCCTCTTGGCTGCTGCCTTTTTCCCCAGGTGATTTGAGTCTGCTCCAATCATTGGAAGACTCATCTGTCACTTCAACTTGAGACTTGGCTTCTTGAGTTGACTTTGACTGACTCTTTACACAGTTGTTCCTCAGCTGATACACCTTCAGTCGAGTTCTTGTTCTTCTATCTTGGCCATACTCAGCTGTTCCACAACAGAGTATTTTCTTCAGTCTTCATTTGACTTCTTGTATTTCCAAGCATAGCTGACTTGACTCAGCTTTTCCAAAATTTATCTATTACAATGAAAATTACAAGGAAAATGGGGTGCCAACTTTCTAGTTTAAGTTTTACATGTCATTCATCAAAATCTATAAAATAAATTTCCCAACATATGCTAACCCGCACCACCTACAACACGACGGCCCATTTTGTGAAACATGTCAATATGTGGCCAAGCAACCGAGTGGCATGATCTTGATTAGGGGGATGATCACTCCCATTGCTCGACATTTTAATGTGGATTTGAGAGGCTTAGAGCCAATTGAGGATAGTAGGAGGATCAACATGGCGGCCCTATGCCAAATGAAGATTATTACGGAAGAAGAGGACATATGCCTCTTACAATGAGGCGGAATCGCTTCCCACTTCCTAACCTCGCCACTCACGATCGTGGCCAATATGAATGATCGAGGCTAATTGGTTGATGAACTCTGAGGCGCATACTAGAGTTATGGAGGCCATGCTTGCACGAAAAAGGTGAAGGGTTGCCGGGTTGCTTGATGAGGATGAGTTGGTGGTTGAGGCGATAGAGTATGACAGACAGGAGAGGGTTTTCGAACAAGGGTTTCCCTAAGGGGTGTCCGACATACCTGAGAGCTCTCACCAGGGTGAGGAGCGCGGGGGGCCAGGTTATCATGACAGATTATTTGCTCTTGAGGAGAGCATGCGGCGGCAAAGACCGGATGACTTCCTAAAGACCGGGGATGAGTTCCGCACCTTCAGGATGGAACAAGAGTAAAGAAACATAAGCAGAACAGAGGGACTGAGATGATGCGATGATGCATCGTGATACATATGTGGCACATCTCCCAGGGCCACTTTCCGCCGCCACCCCCGCAGTGAGTCAGGTCCATTCCACACTTTTCTTTGAAATTCTATCTTCTCTTTTGTGCGATATAATTCCATTCAAGTTTGGGGGGAGAGATAGTTATTTTGATTTGAAGGGTGTGGCGAAAAAAAAATATATTTTGCATTCATATAGTTGCATTTAGAGCATGTAGTTTGCATTGCATTAGACGCATGTTTTCAGTTTTAGCACGTTTATTGCTTTGTTAGGTCTTTATGGAGTGAGTTGACCGTTTTTGTGGTGTTTGTTGTGACCTTGGGAGCATCTTTGAAACAGTTTGTGTTGTTTTGAATTGGGTGTTGAGTGTGAGTTGATCGTGTTGAGAATAGATGATATGGAGCATGTGAATATTGATAACATGATTGTTATGCTTTGAAGTGTGCAATTGCAAGTCTGTGAGCTTTGAGCCTTTATTGCTTTCATATTATGCAGTCTTGTTTGTTGATTGAGTGTGTCATTCATGTTGATTTGAATTCTAGAACTTGCTCTGGTATCTCTGTCAAAGCCACATGTTGTATGCGATTTATGAAAATGATTTAAGGCCATTTTTGTTAAGCCTTTCAAGCCTTTTGCCTACCTAATGACATTGAATTTCCCTAGTTAGCCAATTTGAGCCTGTTGCCTGATTTTTTGATAAGCCACATTTCAAGCCTTAACTTGATATATATGTTACCCTAGACTTGAGCGTATAGCATTGAGTAAGGGGATTGAATAAGGCTGAATGGTAGGATGTCGGGAATTTAGCTAATTGTGCAAGTGTTGGGTGATGGGAATAAAAGAAGAAAGAAAATGAGGTAAAGAAAAGATGAATACTCATAAAAGAGTCGGAAAAAAAACAAAAAAAATCGACTTTATAAATGAGTTTGCGTTGAATGAACTTGTAGGCTGGGATTGGTGATGTGAGGCGAAAGAAAGTGGATCTTATAAACAAAAGTTGAAAAGAGATATGAAAAGTTGATAAGAACAAGAGGTGATTTGGGTAGCATGTTTGGTTTGAATGAGAATAATTGATTGAATGAAAGATATGCTTACCAGTCTATACGCTTGAGCTTGAGTCACTTTTTCCATATTTCCCTACCATAACCAAAGAGCCTTCATTACAACCAAAAGAAAAAGTCTTTTTTGATTTATGAATCGCATACATTCGAGTGGCAGAGATGTGAGACGATTTGCAAGCTTATGGTAATTCTTCAACATTAATATGATTTGAGCGAATACACGTCCCTTAGTATTCTTGAGAGGAGAGTATACACTTGATCTGTGAGAGTCGTGATTCGAAGCATTTGCCATGGTTTTAATTGACTTGTGCTATGTGTTAGATGTTCGAGGCTTGGTTGACTTATTGCTTGACGTCTATGGATAAATGGCATGATTTGTGATGTGTTGTTCTTGATGTGCCTTTCATTACTCCCATTTATGTTTTGTCTTGTTTATAAAGCGTTGACCGGGATTGTCAATAGTTTAAGTTTGGGGGTTTGATTGGTATGAGTTTTGCAAATATTCTGGGCTTAATTGTCAATAGAATAAGTTGATATTCATGCATTACTTGAGTAAAATGGGATATATTCTTGTAAAGTGGTAAAGGTATTACGCTTTGCTCGTTTTGTAGGAATTAAATGATATTTGTAGCATTTTGGTGACAAATCGGAGCATTGTGGTAAAGGACCGCCAATAGTTGAGCGAATATATGATGGTTGGAGTCGAATCGAGAAGAAGTCAGACAAACTGGGCAAGAAACGGAAAGGAACAGAGCAAAATTATCCTTACCAGGGATGCACGAGCAGGGCGTGTGCCTATAGCACGGCCCGTGCGTGATCACCGAGTGCAGGCAATGCCTACGGCCTGACGCACGGGCTGGTCATGCGTGAAGCGCATGGGCTGGTCGTGCGTGAAGCGCACGGCCCGTGCGTCAACTCAGCGAAGGACCATCTCTACGGCCTGACGCACGGGCTGGTCGTGCGTGAAGCGCACGGCCCATGCGTCTGTGGGGGAAAATAGGGGTTTGATTATGTTAAAACAGGTTTTGACCTAATAGGCGTATAAATAGAGACGAGGCGGCCACAAACGAGGAGACACTGATATTTGCCATAGAAAGCAGAGAAAAGAGCAACCTTCTACTGGAGGATTCGAGAGATTGGTCGAGGTCGCAACCACACGCTTGAGTATTGAAGATAGATCGAGAGATCATCGACATCCCTGAGTTTTCTCATTCCATAGTATCTTTTACTTTCGATTAGTTAGACATGAACATGAATAATTTGTCTATGAATTATTTATTTCCCATGTCCGGTTAAACACCTTGTGATTTCGGGGTTTGAGATTAGGTTAATGGAAACTTTTGTTTGATGTTTAATTGCAATTGATGTTATTATTTTCAAACCCTATTCGAGTACTCTATTTTAATTCTTGTTTTATCAAAAGGCCTTTGGTTTAACTTATTTTGATGTATTGATTCATAATTCGAGAGATGAGTTTCAATACTAGATCTTTGAGTATTTGACATGAATCTTTGCATGATTGAGAAGTTTGTGAATATTTGTGAGGATTTATAATCTTTTGTGCTTTTGGGAGTTGGATATCTTATGTTGAGTAGAGATGCTAGCATAGATAATCCAATTAACATATTTACATACATCTCGAGAGAGAGGGTAAAATACTTCCGTGATTGTCTTATAGGGAAGAATAATAATAATTTTGGTATGATTAATCGGATAACAAAAAGGGGATATTAATCAAACCATAACCCTGGATCCATTCATCTCCTTGATCTTTCAATCAACTTTTACTTTGTCTTTTTATGATAAATTCTTGTCTTTCTTTTACAAAACCAATCACCCAATTTCGATCGTCTAGATAAATATAAGGCTATTACAATCTCAATACTTAATACATTAATTTATTAGTCTCTGTGGATTCGACCTTGCTAACCCTATTCTATAAACTACATCGTACACTTGCGGTGAAGCTAAAAATAAGGCGAAACACTAAAATGGAACTCCATGATGAACCGAAATTCATTGAAGTCAGAGACACCGCGAAAAGTCACAACAAATGAAGCGGCAATCCAATCCGAGAGAGCTCCCCAAAATCATAAGAAACAAAGATGTGGTCAATCAATTACGAGTGAGAATAACGTAGGCTACAAGCAATGGGCCTAATGAATCCTCTCGTGTTGGCGGACGTCCATAATAGCAGCTTAAGTCCATATATAACCCGCTGCATCACCACGACAGAGCGCCTTTTGGGGATGTGAGAACACCAGATCCAAGACCCCCATCTAACAAAGGGAAAGGAATGTCGTATATAGGCATAGGCTACTTTAGACGTCACCTTTCTATCCATAGAATGAGTCCACACCCTATTATCCAAAGTATCCGGGACAATCGCGTAGCAGACAATATCTCGAACAATGTCCAAGTACGCCTCCACAAATGACATAGTGAAATGCCAAGTGTTATAAAAAAGAAGTCCAAAATAGGATTCAAATATAGCAAAACTCTGCGGGATGCCAATCGATCGATGATGTCCCCAAGCCGCTTATCTGTCCAAAATTAATCGAAGATTGCGCCCTCAGAATCCATCTAGACTCATTCTGGAAATCCTCCACAGCCGGACGCAGCCCCGCCCATATGGAAGAAGGCAAAAAAGAACGCCTAATAGACCCGTCCGTCAGCAGAAAACGTCTATGGAGAGTATCAAAGACCACTGAATCCGCAGTAAGGACTTTCCAACCCAGTTTCATAATAAATGCCCTGTTTGCTGAAATAATAGACCGAACCCCAAGACCTCCCTCACTCTTAGGAGTGCAACAACACGTCCAATTAACCACCACAAAGCCTTTCTAATTCACATCCCCGGACCAAATAAAATTCCGCATCGCCTTCTCCAACTGCCTAAGCATCGCTATAGGCCATTTGTAGATAAGCATACTGTAAACCAAGGAACTAGCAATAACAGAATTAACCAAACAGACCTTGCCCGCCAAGGAAAGAGACGAACTTTTCCATCTTTTAAATTTCATCATAATCTTATCAAACAAAGGCTGCAATACACCTTGCTTAGGAGCGCCCTTGAAGTTGGGAACACCCAGATAAGTAGTCGACAAGGAACCAACCGACAAACCCATGATATCCTGAATGTGGTTTTTAATATACGGCAAAACCCGAGTACCAAAAAACACCTTCGATTTGGCTGGATTGAACACCTGTCCCGAGAGAGAAGCCTAATGTCCAAGAGTGTGGAAAATATGACGTGCATTACCAGAGGTTTCCGCACAAAGAATAACAATGTCATTTGCATAGAGCATGGTGGATAGAAAGACGATATTACGCGGAGCCACAAAAGGCTTGAGAAGATCGATGTCACCAGTCGAGAGATAAGTTTCCCCAGGACTTCTTCGGTAATGCAAAAGAGAAGGGGTGAGAGAGGATCACCATGATGCACCCCTCTCGTGCAAGCAAAATAACCAACTGGAGAACTATTAAGCAAAATCGAGATACGAGTTGAATGCAAAATCACCAAAATCCAATCAACAAATTTCTCCGAAAAGCCAAATCTGCGCAAAACATACAGAAAAAATCCCAACTAAGAGTGTTGAAGGCTTTATGAATATCGATTTTGAGAATCATATTATTATCGCCCCGATTATGTAGAATGTTAAAACCCTCTGAGACCAGAGCAATACAATCGTGAATGTGGCGGCCCGGGATAAAACCAAACTGAGTAGGTGATAAAATGTGACTGACGATGCGGCCAAAAACATGTGGCCATGATCTTTGTGATGATTTTAAAGATAAAATTGCTCATGACAATTGGCCTGAAGTTCTCCACAACATTCGCAGACCATGAAGCTAGAATTGAGCCCACGGAGGGAGCCGATCGAAGAAGTGACGTACATCGCAGAGTGACATCTGTAGAGATAATATTCCAACAATTCTGATAAAAGGCACCACTGAAGCCATCCGGGCCCGGGGAACTGTCTAAACTGAGATCAAAAACCATATCTCGGATCTCTAAATCTGACGGCAAAGAGGTTAAGTCGTCGTTTTCTACATCCAACACCACTGGATTAATCACGTGATCAATTGAAGAAAAATCCGGAAGGTGGCCAATGGGCGCCGTGAACAAATCCTCGAAGAACTGAATAATATGACTATGAATGACCGACGGATCCGTGGAAAGCATACCGTTAATCACCAGACCGTGAATACCAGCCCGAGCGGCCTTAATCTGACTACAACGGTGTGGTCCCACCCAACTTGACTTTACCTTTTTCTTTGGGTTTTCCAGGACACAATATTTCTATCCAAGAATTATTGCTTTCTTCAATATAGTAAGTTAGACGATTATTTTCAAGTAAAGGCACAATGCTGAAGATAAATAAAAGAGAAAAAGTGCTATCACACGGCCAATTAACTAGCCTGACAGTGTGGCCTCATTAAAACCTTCTAAAGTAAAACCCATATTTGTGGGAAAAACCCAAGGGAGGAAAAAGAGTCCCCCGGGATAAATGTCAAAATGATCCATTAAAATAGTAACCAAAAGCCAGTTACATAGCTAGAACAAAAGTAATATCCAAAGCATAGAAACAAACCCAAAAAGTCGATAAACGTGAAAATCATCTGTGTACAGCAGTATAGGGATATGTAAACAGAGACAAATTTATGTATCATGACCAATAGTCCACTCTCTTGGACGCTCAAAACAATTCACTATTAGAATCATCATCCTCTACCTACATTAGCCCAAGATTTAGAGGCAACCATATCCATAATTTGTAATGGATTTGCACAACCAGGGCAACTCATATGGCTGCCCTAGAGCCAGTATTGCCAAAACCTTTCAGCTTCCATCTGATGTCATGTAATTTGATATCCACCTGCTCATCTAGTGTTTTGGTTCATGGATGTGGTGTGCTACCGGCTGAACTCCATTGCGTAGTCAACATAGTCTCAATTAGAGTCTGAGACAAAGAATTATCAGACGAGTTATCCGCCTTCATATAGTTGGACTGGACCACCAACTTAGTTGCTAAAATATCTTATTCCAAACAAGTGTGTGTGTGAACCATGACGAAAACATTCTTCTCCATTGAATGCAAAAGACCAAGAGGGCCGTCGGGCTGAGTGATATCAACAACTAGAGCCGGTTGGTCAAATGAAGCTAGATTATTATTCGAGTCATCAATGCTGATTCAATATTTAAGATATGGTTATTCGTAGACCGATAAACAACTAGAGGTAATTTTGAGACTTGAATAGGTTCTTCCGAATCCTCCACTACATCCTTCTACAACTGGCTTAGAGCGGTAAATATTAAGCTATCAACTGGACTTTATCTACAACAATATATGGTGGTGCGAGCGGTCAAATGGAGGCGCCACTTGTGAGGAGGGAACAGTCCCAACAACCTTAGCCGAAGATGACCCTCTAGAAGGCCCAGTTGGACGATTCCCCCTGGTAGGCATGATGGGGAGGAGAAAGAGCTTTACAAGCATTTATGGAGCGGCTACAACCTCTAATATTCTGAGGTTCCAAAGTTGAGACTCTACAACAAGAAACCAAGGAATGACTACGGCCTTGTTTAGTAAACAATTCAGTTAACTTACAGCAAGAGGCAGCTAAATGTCCCACCAATTGGCAATGCCTACAAATGATTTCATATATGAATTAATTTGTAGTTATGTTTTAACAAGTTCAATACAATTTCATCCCTTAATTTTGTTATAATATTGATATTACTAGATTTATGATGCTGCTAAAAATTATTCAACTCACTCGAGTTAAGGTAATTCGAGCTAATTAAGGTATCTGACTCCGGTCCGAAGTCCAATCGACATGTTCTGTAGGTAGAGTTTCATGCCTTCGACTTTGAGTTGGATATTTCGTTGGGAACTGACGTGCAATACGCAAACAGGTTAAAAGAGTCACATGAGTTGTCCACGGAAGCCCCTCTGATGCATAAGTCAACACAATGCATGAGAAAAATCCAGAACATAAAGGAATTTAACAGTTAATTAAAATATGCTTAGTGAAAAATAATGAGAGAGAGGCTATTTATACCTGAGACTATGGGCTGCATGGGCTGAATATAATGAATTAGGCCTCTAGGGCCTAACATTATGAGTTGAGCCTCGTGGGCTTGATGTGATGAGCTGGATCTCGAGGGCGTTTCTTGCTGATTTGGCCCAATTGATATTTTTTTGGGATAATAATTAATTAAAGAAAATTAAGTCTATAATTAAATAGTCAAAAGGGAAATTATGATTTTATCCCTCATCATAGGCCTCCAACTCCCGGGCTGCGAGGGAGACAATAATAGTGTGAAAGTTAGGTCCCTTGCAAATGCGTGATCCGTGCGGGGTTTAATCTTATGAGGAGAAGGATGTCTGCTAAGAAGGAGGTCTCCTAAAAGAGGGAGGTCCGAAGGTCTCGGAAGGGGGGAGGTCTTGAGGCCTTTAGAAGCAGCAAAGTCCAAAATGCAAGAGGTTTCTAGAATGCGGGAGCGTGGAATTTTGAGGTTCTCCTATTCCATTGGGAATATCTCTCGATGTTATAGATGTTAAGGTCTCTCCAAGTGTGGGAGACTTCCTTTTGTGTATCCGCAATGGGGTAGAGTCACTTTTTATGGGGAGTTTGTGCATGATGAGTGCAATGAATAGTGCGAAGCTACCTCTTTCTGGACTTAGAACTTATCTGCGGTAGTGCGTAGCTACCTCTGACATAAAGACATCAGTCTGGTGGCCCGAGGCAGCGCAAAGCTCTCTGTTTATGAGACTTATAAATCTACTTCGGACAGTACGTCACTACCTCTTCCAGGAAGGCATTAGCCTAGGGCAGTGCGAAGCTTTCCGCTTATGAGACTTTACAATTTACCTGTCATAGCGCATGGCTTCCTCTTATACGAAGACATTATCCTGGTGGCCAAGGACTACGTGAAGTTTTCTGCTTATGCCACTTCGTTCACCTAATGAAGCACAAAACTTCTCTATAGGAATTTATTTGCCCAACGAAGCGTGGAGTTCTATATGGGACTTTGTGTGCCTAATGGAGCGCAGTGCTTCTCTATAGGACTTTGTTTGCCTAATAGAGCATGGAGATTCTCTATAGGAATTTGTTGTGGGAGATGTCTGGATGACGCGTAGCCACCTCGTGTAGAACTTTAGCTGTGAAGGAATGCAATGGATGGCGCATAGCCACCTCTTATAGAGCTTATTCTGGAAGATGCTTGGATGGCATGTAACCACCTCGTGGAGGACTTTAGTCATGAGGGATGCCATAGATGGCATGTAGTCACCTCTTATAGGTCTTATTACGAGAGATGCCTGGATGACGCGTAGCCACCTCGTGTAGGACTTTAGCCATAAGGAATGTCATGGATAATGTGTAGCCACCTTTTATAGGACTTATTCCTGAAGATATTTGGATGGCGCGTGACCACCTCTTATAGGGCTTATTTCGGGAGATGCCTGGATGGTGTATAGCTACCTTGTGTAGGACTTTAATTGTAAGAAATCTCATGGATGGCGCGTAGTCACATCGTATAGAGCTTATTCCGGGAGATTTTTGGGTGGCTTGTAGCTACCTCACATAGTATTTACTTGTAAGGGATGCCATGGATGGAGCGTATCCACCTCTTATAGGGCTTACAGGAGGAGCATCCGGGGATGGCGCGAAGCCACTGGTTGTAAAACTTATGCTAGAAGATGCCATGGATGGCAGTGACCCATATCTTATTGGGCTTACAGGAGGAGCTGCCAGGGATGGCACAGAGTTAATGCTTATAGGACTTACGCTAGGAGATTCCATGGATGGTGTTGAGCCACCTCTTATTTGTCTTATAGGAGGAGTCGCCAAGGATGGCGTGGAGCCATCGCTTATAGGGCTTATGCTAGAAGCCGCCATGGATGGCACAGAGCCATCTCTTATAGGACTTGGACTGGAATAAGTCTTAAGAGGTCTGTGATGGATGGAGTTTCCGCTTATCGTGTCTTGGATAGCCAGCGCTACCTCTTACAAGTGAAGGCTTGAAAGGTCCAGGATAGTCGGAGCTACCTCTTACGAATGAGTGTCAGATTCTCTTTGCATGAATGAGTGATTGCCTCTTGATGGGAGGTGGTAATATGCATGAGTGATGTGTTCCAACAAAAATGTCCAACCTAGGGCGTACATCGTGTTGAGAATAGATGAGATGAAGAGCTTCAAGATGAGTCTGGTTACTGGTCCTCTCTTGGGACATATATTTTTTTTTCTATTTTGTTATGTATGGCTCTCAAGTTGGGTGGGTGTTGCGTTATGCTCTTCTATTCTTGTCTTTGATAATAACTCCAGCTTGGGGGTGAAAAGTAGGCACAACGGTCCTAGAGTTGATTCCAACTTGGGATTCCTAGGATCAAATTATATGTTGGTTGATATACTTTCTTCTTTAATAAAGTTCATAACCCTTTTCCTAGTAATAGTGCTGGTATTGGCTTCATTTGATTCCTTTTGGTAAGCTCGAGGCTTACTTCAGTAGTCTCTACCTTCAGGAGGTCCAGTGATGGCTTTAATAATTCCACCAATATAAGGGTCTCGTCCCTTGTCCGTGCATGGGTTAAAGGCACTGGGGGTGCCCAATCAAGTATGCGTAAGCGCATGGGCACTTGGTTGATTTGGTAAGCTCGAGGCTTACTTGATGAGTCTCTACCTTCAGGAGGTCCAGTGATGGCTTTAATAATTCCACCAATATAAGGGTCTCGTCCCTTGTCCGTGCATGGGTTAAAGGCACTGGGGGTGCCCAATCAAGTATGCAGAAGGCGCATGGGCACTTGGTTGAGCATAGGTTGAGGGCACAATTGTGCCCGTTCGAGTGTGCGGATGAAGTGAGTAGGTGAGGGCTAGAGTCACCCATCTAAGTACAGTCAAGCGCGGAGAAATGCCCTCCAATTGAGCGCATGATCGAGAGCCAATGGGTATCCCCAATTGAGTGTGTATGAGGGCTCCCCAGTTGAGCACATGGGGGGTTCCCTAGTTGAGTGTGTGCAGTCATGCACGTGGGTTCCTTTAGTCACCGTGTGTCATCATCGTCCGTCTCTTTTACGGGTTTGCACAAGAGAGTTACCCTTCTTGTTCGTGGAAGACTAGGACTCCCTTAGCTTCATACTTTGGATTACTTGGGGCTATCTCATTTGGGGGAGCTTTCTTTGTAAACGTCTCAGACAACTTGATATCACCTCTTATGTGGGGTCCAAGTGATTGTCTTATTCGGCACAGAATTTGTCCAAGTGTTATTGAGGGTCACTTGTTCCATCATACTCCAGAAGGTTGGATGCTCTAACTCCCATTGGGAGTGGTTTAGCTGGGATAGACGTCCGAATGTGTTCTTGTTTTGCAGCACAGTGTCCCTGGAGTTTGTTTGACTTGCATGAATGGTCTTTGACTCTTCCATGGGGACATAAGTGTTCTTGAGAGTGTTTGTTGTGCTCTTGCATATTCTCTTCCTCCAGGAATTTCTTGTTCTTGTGGGTTATTCCCCAGTCTGGGGCTCTCATTTCATCATTCTCCAGTTATGTTGGGGTTGTTTGCTGCTGGCGGAGTTTGTGAGGGTACCCTAGCTTCTGCAGCCTGCTGCCTCAAGGCATTTCTGGTAGCTTCTTCTAATAAGGCCTATGAGACATCCCTTGTCATTTCTCTCCTCTTTTGGAGGTGCTCCCCAGAGAGAGGGGGTCTTGCTCAACTATCCTCCGACCTTATGTTGTAGTTCTAGATGTTGCGGTCCGGGAGTTGGCTCCCATTCCCTGGGACCTGGTTTACATCTCAGTGTCTTGGTTGATTCCCACAGACAATGTCAAAATACTGCTGCTAAAATTTGTTCAGTTCATTCCGAGTTAAGGTAATCCAAACTAAGGTATCTAACTTCAATCCGAAGTTCAATCCACGTGGAGAGAACTAGCCTATTATACACAAACAAGTTAGAAGTAGGGATGACAATTTTGCCCGACTCATGGGTACCATCCCGCCCCCCCTCGTGAGTCTACCCACCCAAATGACCCGGGGTGGGGTGGGTCCGGTCCGGATATCACTTCGCCCGTGAGTACCTCCAAGCTCCGCATAGCAAATTTATTATTTATAATATATTTGATATATATTTTCCATATATAAAATATATTATAATATAAATTGTATCTATTAATATTATATCTATCATTTATAAATTTATAATAACACATTTGCAAATAATATTTTTTTACATATATTATAAACATATATACTTTTTCCTTTTTTTTAAAATTTTTTCGCATTTAATTAAATTTAATTTGGGGCAGGATGGGTCGACCTGCCCCGTCCCATTCTAAGGACGGGGCAGGTCCGGGTATCCGTCCTGCCCCGCCCTATTACCATCCCTCATTATAAGGATTGTGGGGATTATCCCTGAAAAGCTCCTACGATGCTTAAGTCAGCACAATGTAGGAGAAAAATCTAGAGCGTACAAGAATTCAACAATTAAAATGTGCTTAGTGAAAAATATTAGGGAGGAGTTACTTATGCCTGAGACTATGGGCCGTATGGGCCGAATATAATAAATTGGGCTCCTAGGATATGATATTATGAGTTGAGACTCATGGGCTTGATACAATGAGATGGGCCTCGAGGGCCTTTCTTGCTTGACGTGGCCTAAATTATAAATTTTATGGGCTAATAATTAATTAAAGATAATCAAATATATAATTACATATTTAAAAGAGAAAATACGATTTTACCTCTCATCACTTTATTTATTTTCTATTAATATTTGTTACTACCTGGATTGACCCTGATTTGGTAATACCTTGAGTTACAACTCTCGAGCTAGAAATTAACTTAGAATTGGTTACTACCTATGTTACAAAAAAAAAAAAATTGCCACGTTGGTTACTACCTATGTTACAAAAAAAAAAAAAAAATTACCACGCCGAAATTGTCCTGACGAAAATCTATATAAGTAGAAAATGAATGAGAAGCTAAGAATTCCCTCAATTGCTAGAAAATTGAATGACGCACAACTTTTGGATAGTTAGTACTTAGTACGGGTATTATTTATGGAAATTATTTCTTGTTGTATATTGGTGCTACTAAAAATTGTAGATCACTCCCGATTTGGGAATTAGGCCATCTCAAGCAGATGGGTAAACTGGGCGCTATAAAGGGGCGCTATTCTAAGTTTTCTACAGTGCATCGCCATTTCTTGCGCTGCACTGTTTTGGAAATGAGAATATGTTTGGTTGTAGTTTTTTAAATGTATTTTTGACATAGGTTTGCGTGATTGTAGTGTATTTTCATCTAGATTTGCGTGTTTGATGTGGAAATTTGTTTGATTGTATTTTCAATATTTTCATAAAAAAGTGAAAACTGGAAATGACTATATTTTTACTGAAAATTTCTTAAAACAAACATAAACCCATTTTTTAGAAT
The DNA here is from genome assembly GCA_016081115.2 of Rehmannia glutinosa. Lineage (NCBI taxonomy): Eukaryota > Viridiplantae > Streptophyta > Magnoliopsida > Lamiales > Orobanchaceae > Rehmannia > Rehmannia glutinosa. The sequence continues at coordinate 21,393,897 of CM071932.1, read as the reverse complement.
AGTTGGAAAGTGGAAAACCACTATTGAAATACAACCATACAAGCCTATGGGTTTTATGGGCCTTGTATGGTTTGTTGGGCCATATGTGACAATAAATGATAATTTGACCAAATAAGCAATAACTTTGTATAATAAAAATTTTATAATTAAATAATAGACAATAATCTAAAGTCGATTTTGTAAGTCCAAGCGCTACGATAATCTAGAGGGGGTGAATAGATTATCTCCATCTTTTCGATTTTGCCCTCTTTTAACAATCGAATGCTCAAACAAAATAATAAAGGTGCGGAATGTAAACAACACACGTCGATATAAAGAGGTTCAACCCACCTAGGGCCTAATCCTCTACCACCCCAAATATCCGTGATGGATTTCGAAAAGAAAAAAATTTTATTAATTACCAAAATTAATACAAATTCAACTTACAACACCTTGAAGAGCACCACACTCTTCTTCAACACCACCTATGAGATTACCACAATCTCCCTTTGAAGATTACCACAATCTTCCTTCAACGGCACCTTGTGAAGATTACCACAATCTTCAACCTTGAAGAATACCAAATTCTTCAACACCTCAATAAGAAGATTACCACAATCTTCTTGTACCTATCACCTAGATCATCCAAGTGTGCTCTTACCACAAGAACACTCACAAGGATATCTTGTGTTTGAATGATAACAAAAATCAAGATTACAACTCAATAATGAATATTACAATTTGAGTGCAAAGTGTAATCAAGAATAGCCTAGACCTCAAAGATGTGAAAGTGATAAGCTAGGCAATTTTACAACAAGAATAATAACAATGAAAGACCAAGTGTTTGCTTGAAGTGTATCTTGTTGTGTTGTATCTCAATTGTTGTATTGGTTGCTCCAAAACTTCCTCTATTTATAGGAGATGATTGATCAAGCATAGGCTCCTCTTGGGGATTGAAAATCTACAGAAAAATACAATTAAAATCAAGAATATAGTTGTTAGAAATCAATCCCACATTTTAAGGAAATGTGTTTGTTTAAAAGCGGTCATATTTTTCTTTGTCAATACAGGCGACGTCGCCGCGAAAATAGACGTTGGAAAAATACACAGCAAAATAACACGCAGGCGGCGGTCAACGTCTACCTCGACCGTCGACCATTACCCCAACCGGTCCCCCTAAACAAAAAACGCGAAGGGTTAAGTTCTGTTTCAACATGAAACTTGCAGTACCGTCGCCGCACTGGCGACCGGCCGGCCGACCGGCCGGCGCCGAAGCGGCCGGCGACCTGCTTGTTTTTGCTTCCGTCTCATTTTCTGTTTCTAAAAACATCTTCAGGTACGGGTTGCCCTATAGGGCGACCGGTCGACCACGAGACAGAAATATTGTCCAATTTTTGTCGAAAATAAAACTCAAGAAATACTCCGAAAATTGTGTAAAAACATTTTAAACCGATCGAGTATTTTAGACAACATTTAGGAACCTGTTATAGGAGTAAAAACTCATTGATAAAAGTGTTGTCCATTTTTAATAAACTTGAGAAAATACTCCTAAAATATTAAAACCATTTTAAATCCTTTAGGAGTATTTGGACAACCTTTAAAAACATTGTTTTGGTGATAAAATAAAATCATCAAAATTAAGATAAAAACATGTATCAAACAATCTCCCCCTTTTTGATGATTACAAACCAAAATAATTTTTACACAAACTAAGAGAGCAATTTTAGAAATGATTTTCCGGTAAAAACATTTGACCGTTTGGAAGCAACCAAAATTTCCAAAAATATTAAAGCAACCAAGTAGGGAGTAAATATTTTCAATAATAAGCACAAGCTCCCCCTATCAACAAGCACATCAAGAATAATGTAAGAGCAATAATCCATAAGCTAAAAGCTTTAGCTTTTACAATTTGTTCAAGAGCTTATAAGCTCCCCTGTCACAAAACAACATTAAACAATAATATAAGTCCATCAAGCAACAATTGGACTAAGAACAAATCACAACTTATGGCTTTTATGAGCCATAGCTTATAGCTTTTTATGACAAGCTTTTATTAGCTTCTTTGAGCTAATGAGCCAATATCCTGTTTTTCTCCTCTTTGGAATCATCAAAAGAATGTTAGGATGGTGAAAACACCATACAATAATATTAAAGCGCGCAAAGGAACGGTTTAATAACCGTTGAGCAATTAAGGCATAATAATCCAAGGAAAATTGGAGAATTGAAACATAAAAGATCCATAAGCTTATTAGTAAGCTAAAAACATGATTTCAAAAAGATTTTAAGACATTTTGAAGCAAGAGAATCATGTAGAAGTTGAAAGTTTCATTGCGATATTTCAACAAACACCTTGTGTGCGTGAAAAAATAGAAGAGGTTGTATATAATCTTTGTAAATGGTTCAAGCCAAAAATTTTCATATCATCAACCAACCTCATTTCAAAGCTCAAAAAAATCATATGCACCATATGCAATAATTTGTTCAACAAATAAGAGGCTCAAAGTAGATTCTCAAGGGTTCAACCCAATTGAGATAAGCTAAGAATGATCAAGGCATTTCAAATGCCAACAATTAGAGCATCCAACAAGTAATAAGTCATGCTATCAACAATACATGTATCAAATGTCCCAACATATCCAACTAAGCATAATGAACAAAGCAATAAAAGAAGCATTTTTACCATCAAGTACTTCGTACCAATTATCAAACAATGCTTTAGAGTATTTTTACCATCAAATACTCCATCAAAGTCATGATCATTCACAAGTCATTATCAACTTGCAATTTTAACCCTTTAAGAGAAACAAGCAAATATCATTAGTACAAATAAATTTTACAAAAGTTCATAAAAGTACAAAGCAACTTAAATGAAAATGCTAGAAGGTAAAGGGGTGGGTAACATCATTCCTCATCCGAGGAGAAGCAAGATCCGGAATTAAGTCCTTGATGAATTTTTTTAACTTGCCGATAGACTTTTGCATTTTGGAGGTCTTTTGCTCCAAAGCCTCATACCTCGTCTCATGAAAAACCCTCATCTCATCAAATTCGGCTTGAGTATATCTCCTAGGCGGTTGAGCACCTGGTATTACCCTCCGGATTGCTCGGTTCGCCCTCTTCCGCCAATCTTGCGGCCTCGATGTCATCAAAGAAGTCATTAGGATCGGGAGACTCTTGACCTCTTCCTCTCGCCATTTTGGTTGGTCGGATTTCCATGTTCTTGCGCATAGTGACCATTTGGGTGATGTTATCAATGTCAAAGTCGTTTTGAAATACCTCCGAGTTACACTCTACGAAGGTAGTCCCGATTGAATAAGAAGTTTACAAATCCAATTTCCCATAACCAACTTCTTATTACCTTGAGTAATGGACTCGATTAGACATTGAATAAGTATGGCACCAAAGTTAAGTGGTTCCTCCTAGCAATCTTATAAGTCAAAAATAATCCATATTGCTAGGCATCTTTCCCGACTTACCACAAATGCAATATGCGACAATGACCGATAAAATACGATGTTCAAGTGTCATTGCCAACAAAGAATACTTTGGCCATACTCCCAAATATGTCTTAACTTCTTTCATCGACACCCCCAATATTTCATCATTCCAAGTCCCACAAGAGAAATAATCCCAACCACCTTCTCTAACATGTAAAAGCCGGCAAATATCATTGGGAGTCCATCTAAAATGACGACCCTTTATAAGCGAATTAACGACAATCGGCTTTCTTTCATTATCATATTCGACCCACATATTGGCATAAAAGAGTTGGATAATATCATCATCATACAACACATAAGCATGCTCCCATAAATACATCCAACCTTGCTCCTCAAAAAATCCTCTTATAGTAGGATACTCATTTGTAAATGAACTAAAACGACACATTTTAGTCCGAGCAATAGATTTACCTCCCATCCCCCGAATCCTCATAGTACCATTCCGCATACTTATTGATGAAATTAAGAGCATTGCGAGAATTTGGAGCTTGAGTAACAAGAGATTTTTTACCTTTCGCCCAACGGCAATTTTCGAGCGAAATTGTTCCGCGAAGCTCGGTAATTTGGGCCCGAGAGAGAATGGGATTTTGAACATCATCACCTTCTTGAGCCACGTTTCTTTGAGCGGCTCGAATATCCCTTTGTTCGGCTTCGTCTCGCCGATTTCTCGAAGTACCCTCTCCGCCCTTTCTTCTCTTAGAAGTGGGATTTTGATCGGTGGAATTTCTTGGAGGAGCCATATATGTAAGATTCTTGTGAAAATAAGAAGATTAGCAACAAGAATCGTGAAAAATGATGAAGAATTGAAGATTTTAAAGAAAAGGGGAAAAATCGCTGAACAAGGGTTTGGAGAAATGTTTGTTCTGTTTCTGAAAGTGAAGAACAGACCCGTTATAAGCTTGAAAAATAACCCTGGGCGACCGGTCGGGGTGGGGTGCGGCCGAGGTCGCAGGTGCGGGCGGCGCGCCCCTATGACCGTCCCGGGTAGGGGTGGGCATTCGGGTCGGGTATTCGGGTCCCGACCCGACCCGATCGGGTTTTACCCGATCGGATCGGATATTTTGAAAGGTAAATCGGGTAACGGGTATTCGATACCCGAACTTTAAAGTTCGGTCGGGTGTCGGGTAATGATATTCTACTCCGAACGGGTATCGGGTACCCGATCAATTTATTTTAAAAAAGATGAGTGATGTCTAGAAACGAAAGGATGGTTAATTTCTTCTATTAATATATCGACATCTTCTTTTCAAGAAAACATATATGACATGTAGGTTCAAAGAACAATGCATTTTGTCTTTTTCATTCCACTTTACAAATCTTCACGTGATGTACACATATCTACACATCTTATATTATTTCTTTTACTTTCACCAAACCCAATCTCATAACTTCTTTCCTTAAAAAAAAATAATAAAATCACATAACTTCTTCTCAGTAAAAATTGAAGATGAGAAATGAAGAGGAAAATATATAAGCAAAGGAAGGGAAGAAGAAGGCGGCAGAAACAAGGGCGATGGGGACAACCCTGAAATATTTATGTTTTGACAGAATAAAAAAGACGCGAAAAAAAAAAAAGAATTAACGACAAAGATATAAACAAAGAAGATGGAGAAGACATGCTATGGTGAAAGATTAAAAAAAAAAAAGAGTGAGAGAAGAGAAAGAGCGAGAGAAGATTCATTTCCTTTTCCCATTTATATTTGCATTTTAGTTTTCTCCTTTATTTTTCTTTCATTACCCGATACACGAAACTCGGATACCCGATATTTTCGGATACCCGAAACTCGGATACCCGATTTTCATCGGGTCGGGTAGCAAAATATCCCACCCGATTTTTCGGGTACCCGACCCGAATTACCCGAACCCGGGATACCCGACCCGATGCCCACCCCTAGTCCCGTGTGATTTTTCTTTCTCCCGAGTTTTCCAAAATTCGATTTTTCACCCCAAAAGTTTTAAAACTTTGCAAAAAAAAATAAGTTTGGACTATATCCAACAAATATGGGTTTCGGGAAAACATATAACCGATAAAATCGAGACTAAACACGTAGTGCCTTTTTAAAAGAAAATATTTGCAAGATCAATTAGGGGCACTTAAGGGGTCAAAAAGAAATATCTTGAAAGATATGTGCATAAGCATAATATCGAGTTTAAAGAAAAATACGAGTAGACATACCTCGATGGTTTTAAGAAACTTGATGACGTAATAGCCAATGAGTATGAAATATGTATCCTACACAATTCTTAGACAACATTTTCATAGAAAATTCAAGTGTAGGCAAATAATATGAGATATCAAAAAGAGCTTATGCTATAAGATTTCATAAGAGATAATAAGCCACATAAGTCTAATAAAATGCTCAAGAGTTTTAGAAAATCATGCAAGGTCTCTTTTTTTTTTAAAAAAAAAATTTGAAACTCATAAATATATAAGAGACCTATATTAAAAATAAATACTTGAAAAATCATTTTGCAATTAAGACACAATTAAAAGTATGCATAGATGCATATACAAATGGGGAGATACGGTTTACCAATTACGCCGTTTCCATGGGTTGTGTCTTTCCCATTGTTGATGGTATCTTCCCATTGAGAAGTCACTTTGTTGATGATGACTTCTCCATTTCCAAGTTTGTTACCTTCCCATGGTTGATGGTTTCTTCTTCTTTGAAAATCATCTTGTTGATGATGTCTTTGCCATTTCCAAGGATTGTGTTCTTCCCATTTTTGATTATACGCTCTTCTTGGAAATTGGCTTTGTTGAGAGTAGTTTCTCCTTCTTTGATCAAATGAAACGTTCATTTGATGTTTTCTTGGTGGCATGAATTTTCTCCGATTTTTGCTTTGCCGGTACCTAATAGCACATTGTTTTGTGGTACCCTCATGTGTTTGGGTCCTTTAAGATTAGCTTTGAGACTTTTAGGTCTCCAACAATATTTAGAGCTATTTCTAGCCCGACAAGAATTAGCCGTATGACCCTTTTTGCCACAATAAAAGCAAGTAATAATTCTAGGAGCATAATGACCAATATGCATAGTGACTTGATCCTTTTTCATATGATTAACAACATTAGGCTTATGATCAAGTTCCTTATCACAATTATGAATATCAACAATATTGGACATTTTATTGGTACTCAAGTTGGATTTTAATAAATCCTTTTTCATGCAATCAATATTCTCAACAAGAGTACTATTTTCTTTTTCAAGGTTTCTAACCTTGTCAAGTGTGGTGGTGTGAGCACATGATAGTGATTCATAAGAAGTAAATAAACTATCCTTATCATTTTTCAAAATATTGAATTCCTTTTTCAAATTTTTGTATCTAACAAGTAAGCTTTGGAATTCATTTTGTAAATCACTATAATTATTTTGAATGACAATATCATAGGAAGTAGAGGGTTTAAGACATACCTCATTTTCTTCATTGATGCCCATAAAACAATATTCAACTTCTTCATAATTGGAAGTAGATGCTTTTGTTTGACTCCTTTCATTTGCAAATACTCCATAGATGGCTTCTAATTTTTTCCATACTTCATGTGCCGACTTTATTCCTACAATATGTTCATATTCTAAATTAGTAAATGAACAATACAAAATATTTAAAGCCTTACCGTTTAAGGAGATGATTTTCTTTTCTTCATCATTGAGCTTTTTGAAACCTTTTGAGGTGTATGGTGTATCTTTCATCGGAATGGATTCTCCATTAATGACGGTGTTGCAAATGTCGAACCCGCAACCTTGTAGATAGCAATCCATTCTTTCTTTCCAAAAATTAAAATTCTTGGAATCAAATAGTGGTGGCTTGGTGGTGGAGGTGCCGGATAGATGAGCTTCGTTCGTAGCCATCGATCGTTTCTCTTCACTCGCGATGTGAAACGAGCTTGCCAAAGAGTTTGGCTCGATACCACTTGTAAGTCCAAGTGGCTACGATAATCTAGAGAGGGGTGAATAGATTATCTCCATCTTTTCGATTTTGCCCTCTTTTAACAATCGAATGCTCAAACAAAATAATAAAGGTGCGGAATGTAAACAACACACGCCGATATAAAGAGGTTCAACCCACCTGGGCCTAATCCTCTACCACCCCAAGATATCCTGGGATGGATTTCGAAAAGAAAAAGAATTTTATTAATTACCAAAATTAATACAAATTCAACTTACAACACCTTGAAGAGCACCACACTCTTCTTCAACACCACCTTTGGAGATTACCACAATCTCCCTTTGAAGATTACCACAATCTTCCTTCAACGGCACCTTGTGAAGATTACCACAATCTTCAACCTTGAAGAATACCAAATTCTTCAACACCTCAATAAGAAGATTACCACAATCTTCTTGTACCTATCACCTAGATCATCCAAGTGTGCTCTTACCACAAGAACACTCACAAGGATATCTTGTGTTTGAATGATAACAAAAATCAAGATTACAACTCAATAATGAATATTACAATTTGAGTGCAAAGTGTAATCAAGAATAGCCTAGACCTCAAAGATGTGAAAGTGATAAGCTAGGCAATTTTACAACAAGAATAATAACAATGAAAGACCAAGTGTTTGCTTGAAGTGTATCTTGTTGTGTTGTATCTCAATTGTTGTATTGGTTGCTCCAAAACTTCCTCTATTTATAGGAGATGATTGATCAAGCATAGGCTCCTCTTGGGGATTGAAAATCTACAGAAAAATACAATTAAAATCAAGAATATAGCTGTTAGAAATCAATCCCACATTTTAAGGAAATGTGTTTGCTGTCAAACGGTCATATTTTTGCTGTCAATACACAGGGCGACCGGTCGCACAGAAATAGACGTTGGAAAAATACACAGCAAAATAACACAGGGCGACGGCCGACGCGTCTACCTCGACCGGTCGACCATTACCCCAACCGGTCCCCTAAACAAAAAAACGAAGGGTTAAGTTCTGTTTCAACATGAAACTTGCAGTACCGGCCGCGCACCCTGGCGGCCACCGGGTCGACCACTTGATCGACGCCCGAATGGCCGGCCGACCGCTTGATTTTGCTTCCGTCTCATTTTCTTTCTAAAAACATCTTCAGGTACGGGTTGCCCTATAGACGGCCCATCGACCACGAGACAAATATTGTCCAATTTTTGTCGAAAATAAAACTCAAGAAATACTCCGAAAATTGTGTAAAAACATTTTAAACCGATCGAGAGTATTTAGACAACATTTAGGAACTGTTATAGGAGTAAAAACTCATTGATAAAAGTGTTGTCCATTTTTAATAAACTTGAGAAAATACTCCTAAAATATTAAAACCATTTTAAATCCTTTAGGAGTATTTGGACAACCTTTAAAAACATTGTTTTGGTGATAAAATAAAATCATCAAAATTAAGATAAAAACATGTATCAAACAGATTTTACCTGTCATATATATATATATATATATATATATATATATATATATATGTATATATATGGGGGAGGATCAAGTGAGACCATGTCTCTAGGTGAGACACAATGAACTAATCTCAAACATCATCCACTATTAATCAATGGATATGATTTAAGGGATAAAAATATATTAAAACATTAATTTAATCAACATAAGGGTAGTAAGGTAAAAACACATAACAAGGTAGTTACAAACATGGAATCAAATCTCTTTATCTCTCATACATCTCCCCTCAATCTCACGTGTTGTCTCTCCCCCCCCCCCTACTCTCTCTCTCTCTCTCTCTCTCTCTCTCTCTCTCTCTCTCTCTCTCATTCCTCCATTAACGCAAATAAGAAAATCATGAAGGACTCGAAAATTACAGTTCATGAAAATTACAAAGAAAAGACAAGAATAATCGTGCAATATTATAGAGAAATAACGAACAGTGAGTTCGAAACATGATGATGAATCATCAGTCGTGAAAAAAACTCTATTCAACAGCATCAATGGTGTAGTCATCGATGGAGAACTCGAAACTGACCATTAACATAAACTCTCAAAAAACTGTAATTTTCACGAATAAGACGTTATAATGATGTATAGATACTTATGAAACGGTGCATAGATCTGTAGGATATTACATATTTGAAAATATGCAACAAAAATCAACTAAATATGCATTATATGCAAACTATCTATGCAACGTAAAAAAACTAATATGTAGTACAGTATACCCAACTATGCAAGATGTCATAAACTATGCAACAAAATTAACTAGCTATGCATTCTCTAGAAATTATCTATGCAGTGTGGAATAACTAAATATGCAGTACATTATGTAACATCCCATTTTTATAATTTCCAAAAGCAACATCTCATTTTCATAACTAAATATACATTACATTGAACCTATTTATGCGAAAGTAGAATAAGGAAATATGCGAGACTCTATATTCAATTATGTCTTGTTTTTCGTAAAAACAAAGTGCCAACAAAACAACTAAATATGCATTATTTGATTTCTAATTATTCAAAAGAGAAGAACCCTAACTATCTTGTAAAATAAAAATATTTGGAAAAAAACGCTTCCTTAAATTCCGCCACCAAATCCTAGTTTCAATCTCAGCCCATAAAACCCGCTGGGACCATTAATTTGAATTACAAAATTACAACCTTACTCTTAAAATCAGCGGAAATTAGGATATAATTAAAAAGAATTGAATTAATCACATCCCTTCATTTTTTAAGATCAATGAGTGAGATGAGTCCATACTGTCTCACCTAGGGAGGGTGGTCTCATTTGAACCAAATCCTATGTATATATATATGTGGTGTTATCCATAAATTCGGAAGAATTTTGCTGGGTTCAAGTTAATTTTGCCGAAATTCTCAAAGATATATTGGGGCTATTCAACAAAAAATATAAATGTTTGGTAATTCGATTGGCCGACTAAATTAAATATTATTATATTTATAAAAAAATTAGTGGAGAGTCGGCAATATGCTTCTACCACATTTGTGTAATATGCTTTATAAGGTCTCACTTAGCTTCTACCTACACTAAATCCCTCGAATTTTCTCGACTAGAAAAAACGTGGAAATTTCATATAATTGATAAGCTATATGAATCATTCAAAGTTTATCAACATTTCATCGCTTGCTTGATAATTAAGTGTAGAAACCTCAATAAGCTTATAGAAAGTTGATTAAATTTATAGACTTTTTAGACAACCGGTAAAAAAACACGTGTGTCGCACGTGATCCACATAACTTTACTAAAATAATTTTATTATTTAATAATTTTATTGATTGATATTAAAATATTAAAAAGTGAAATAAATATTAATTAAATTTAAATATTACACAGTATTTAATATATATTTTGCTTTACTTTAATTATAGATCGATATGAATTGTTAAAAAATCATTTTAAAGAACTCAATCCCAAAAAAGTTTTACAATAGTATAACAACGAAATAAGTTTTATATTAGCTTACAATCACATTCATCGGTCTTTTATTTCATTGTTATGGCTAGGAAAGTATTTTCTCTTACACGATTTTCGAATTCTTTTAGCATTGGATGCATTTTACATAATCAGGCAAATAATTTAGCTTGTAAATCATAAGCTAATGATTAGTAAATCACATGCAAGTTATCGCATTAATAAAAAAATAACTAATTAAATATTATACCAAAATCCATCATAATATCACCATTTTATTTGTTATTGTTATTCAATTAAAATAAAACAAAATAAAGGTTAGTCAAATTCTTATACTTCATGTGCTTACTTCTTTTACTCTATCTCAATTCTTCGATTAAAGAAATATAAAAAAAATTACAATATAATATATATGTAAACAAAATTCATACATTATTTTAATTCTAGTAACGTCAATATTTTATCATTAAAACTTAAACTTAAAGTTTGTAGTCCTTCTATTTCCAGTGTCTTAAAAATAATAAACATTAACCTAATATATAAAAAAATTAATCCATTATTTTCATCGAGAGTCGGTATTAAATAAAACTATGAAAAAGTGATAAGTCGAAATTTGAGTTTTGAAGCTCTATTCAATTACACACAAAATATCTTTATTTAATAAATAATAAAATCAAAGACAATCTTATGAAAGAAAAAATAAGTTAACAATTTCCACGTGTCAATCTTCAATAATTAAATATAATACTAATTAACTTTTATGTTTGAATTTCTTTTTGCATTCACTTATGTTTTTAAAAGTTTACATAATAAACTAAAAACTAATATAGTTTTTTAAATTTCATAAAGTTTTAGAATGATACGTTATACTATTAGAGTTTGTACTTGCAATTGAATTTGACTATTTTAGTTATATTAAAATTTACATAGTTGTTAATATTTTGAGCCGTATAGTTATGAAAATTGCAATTATTCTTAATATACTGAAACTAATCTATATTTCTTTGAAGTGACTGTAAATTTAAAATTGATCTCATTTAATCTCGTTTACACAATCATATTATTTATTGTAAAATATAATTGTCAATCCATTTTTAGTGTTTTTATTGAGAAAATGGTATATAGTACTTTAATCTTTATTTAAAATTTTGATTGAATTTTGATCAAATAAGAAAATATAGTTGCCAAAAATTTAGATATCAAGTGTTAAAAAATCCCCTTAACTATTCTATTTCGCCTCCTTATACCCGGAGTAATTAATATTACTTGGCACTAAACATGGTTACTTCACTCCAAGTTATTATTATATATAGTTTAACACAATAAATTTGATACATAAATTTTATTTTGAATATTTTGATTATTATATTGGTACCTAAATTAACATGTAATTTAAGAAATATTAATCTTTGACATAGATATCAAGCTATTTCATATTAAATAAGTTTAGTTTATTTATTTATTTGTTTATAATTTCATATACACATAGTGACTTTCCATTTATGATTCTTTTTTTCAAGTTTTTCATAATATTTGATTTTGTAAAAATTAGAATAATTTGTACCTAATTTTATAATAATTGTCTTTGTGCTTGAATATGTATAAGTCATAAAGATGTGCTTTTAAAATGAACTGAGATTTTATCGAATATATCAAATTATACATATTATATGAAAGCCATTTAATTTTTCTTCAGAATTCCCAGCTATGACCCACATATTTTTTTAACTATTTACTTTAATTTTTTCAAATATTTATATATGTTTCATTTGGTTTAATCCTAAACTATCTATATATGTGAGATTAACCCCCAAAATTATTTAGATCAATCTCAACTCATTAATGTCAAGTATAACCATTTATTTTTTAATATTTTTTATTCTTAGTTTTCACTTTTTTATTTGTTGTAATTATTTAATTTACTTAAATTTTATTAATGTTATGTTAGTATTTGAACTACTATATATTTTGTAATATATAATTACTTCCTCAGTGGTGAAATTGTTACATATTAAATGAGTTTATTGTTTTTTTCTTTTGCATAGCAGATATGATCTTTTAGACTAATCCAATTTTAACTCATGTTTTACTCTTTCACACCATTTTAGTAAAATTTAATTATTTTGGTATATATTTTATTATAAATATGTATAATATTGATATTTTAACTTATAATTTTTAAGGGTATAATTTTCAAATGACATTCAAGTTTTATCACAAATGTCAATTTAATATATATGGATTTTTTTTATAAGTCATAAAGGTGTGCTTTTAAAATGAACTGAGATTTTATCGAAAATATCAAATTATACATATTATATGAAAGACATTTAATTTTTCTTTAGAATTCCCAACTATGACCCACATATTTGTTTTAACTATTTACTTTTACTTTCTCAAATCTTTATAACATGTTTCATTTGGTTTAATCCTAAACTATCTATATATGTGAGATTAACCCCAAAATTATTTAGATCAATCTCTAGTCATTAATGTCAAGTATAACCATTTATTTTTTAATATTTTTTATTCTTAGTTTTCACTCTTATTTGTTGTAATTATTTAATTTACTTAGTTTTTATGAATGTTATGTTAGTATTTGAACTAATATATAATTTGTAATATATAATTACTTTCTCAAGAGTCAAATTGTTACATATTAATTGAGTTTATTGATTTTTCTTTTGCATAGCGATATGATCTTTTAGACTAATCTAATTTTAGCTCATGTTTCACTCTTTCACACAATTTTATTAAAATTTAATTATTTTGGTATACGTTTTTATTATAAATATGTATAATATTGATATTTTAAACGTATAATTTTTAAGGATGTAATTTTCAAATGACATTCAAGTTTTATCACTAATGTCAATTTAATACATATGGATTTTTTTACTAAGTTTGTCTTCTTTGTTTTTTTTTTTTAATAAATTTACATATACAACTTTTAACACTTTTTTGCACTTGGTCTTAAAATTTATAGGATATAAAATAATCAAAAGATTGAAATCATAATATATTAAAAAATTAATATTTATAGGATATAAAATAATCAAAAGATTAGAAACTAAAACTTATAATGTTATATATAGAAAATTAAGTAAAAGTCATATTAACACATATAGTTAAAATTTAAGAGGTAACTTTTTTGCCGCGACAAACTTGATTTGGTTCTTGTTCGTTTTTTTTTCTTCATATTAATCTTATTCCTTTTACTTTGTACTTTTTATTTTACTGATATGGCTAATTAAAATAAAATATAAATGAAATTATAATAAAAATAAAATATGAAACTCTCTTATTTTCAATATTATTTCTTTAACAACCATCAATAAATTAATTTTTAAATTGCATATTACTAATTGAGGAGAATTTTTCGACCATAAAGGAATTATGTATTTTCTCTACTTTTTATTTAGCATCAAACCACCTAAAACATTTTTTTATTTATAATAAACATATTTAATTATTGAGAAAATTTAAAAGAATATAAGAAATATACAATTTTGCATCATACTAAAAGTTAAATAGTTACATTTTCTTCTATAACGACTTGTGTATATGTTTAGAACATCTAATTGAAGATTTTGAAACCTAGTTTAAATCAAATTGATTTTATAAGAAATTTAAAGTATTCATAGTATTATGATTAAAAACAAATATACTTTCGATTCTCGAATTTTTTTGGCTATAATGAACATCTCTCATATAATTAATCAAAAAATATTAAATAAATAACAAAACTATAGAAAAACATAAATTCTTAATTTTTACTTAGTGTTGAACTTTATAATATTAAAATTTTCTCATGTGAAGTCCTTATATATGCTTATGACATATGGTTAGAAAGTTCTCGAAATCTAGTTTAATATGAAGCTAATATTATTTGAAAATCAAAATATTTAAGAGTTATAGCTAAAAGAATAAATATTTTTAAAATGTAGAATATAAAAAGTCACATTGTCTTATAATTGAACAAATAGAAGCTAAATAAATATCAAATTACTTAGTTTTCCTAAAATTTTGTTATGTCTAAAAAATATTTTTGTCCAATCACAAATTGCGAGGAACATTCATACTTTTAAGATAGTATAGAATATAGATATATATATATAATATGTAGATATAGATATTTAAAAAAGGAAAAATTAGAAATTGCATCATGTAAGTTGACCTATTTTGAGATTTGGTTCTCTATATTGACACAGTTTGGATTTAATCCTATAAATTTCTTTGAAATTGAATATTTAGTCATATATGTTTTGAATCTTTAGCTTTATGGTCCTATAAGTTACATCTTTTAGTTTAATATTAATCTTAGTCCTATATTGGTCCTTTAAGTTTAAAGGGACTCTATGACTTGAAAAATGGTTTCAGACCCTAGGTTTATTAAGATTTTTAAGAACAATTTATTGTATTTATGTAATTAACCGTCAGTGAGAAGAATTATCTCCAATAAATGGATGTGAATGATTGTCCAAGATGTATTCATTACATGAGGAATCATCAAATCTTGATGATGTATGAATAAGAACATCATGAGAAAATAACATATTGGGATAACGATACTTCGATGTGTTTAATTTCTGTACAGAAGCATGTTGGGTCGGATATGGACGTAATATACTATTTCCATTTAAGAGATCAAGATAAAACCTTGAGACTACTTATATAAGACTAAATTGCTGAAATATGTAGGACCAAAAGCAAAATTGCTATGTTAAAGGATTGAATATCTAGAAATTTTGAAAGTTAAAGGACTATAACACAAACATGACAACTTGGAGGACCAATGAGCATATGGGTCCAAGTTATAGGACTTAAAATCTTATTACCCCTTTATAAAAATACAAAAACTCCTGTCATACCGTCTAAGGGGTCTGACCCGTTAGACGGATCTAACCCGCGACCAGTGGCAATTTTGTAATTTCCGCTGCTAGTGGCAGTTTTGTAATTTTTAACATGACTTTTCAATATTCAGCGGACATTTGATACATCAACTATTCCCTCTTTCAAACTGAACCGTCACTTCTATTTCTTCCTTGAATGTGATTTCTCTCTTCTCAGTTATCACTTTTCATTGCACACAATTCTTTCATTCCACATAAATCTTTCATACTTTTTCGAAGCTGAAGTTTGTGCGTGTTCGCTCGAGTTTTTATGAAGACCACAGTTCGGTTCGCGTGTTCGTGTTGGTTTCAAAATAATATAGATCATTCGTGTTCAGTCAATAATGTAGTGTTTGCTTCATGCTAGGGTTTTTAAGATATCTGAACTTTGAAAACAGTAGTATCGTCGAGTTTTAATATCTAGGGTTTAAAGTTTGTTGTAATTTGTTTGATATTTTCGAATTCAAAACCCTTGTTTCTGTTTTTTCGGTAGGTTTTTTGTTATTTATGTTGTTTATGTGTTTTTTGTTTACTTCAATGGTATTGTTACTGAACATTTAAGTTATCCAAACATTTTCCATGTTTTCTTATCTTTTTTTAAATGTATTAGTAGTTAGGTTCAAATAGTATTAGTTGTTATCATGTAAAGTATTAGCAATGATCTCTCTGATTTCATTTGGTGTTAAGTTTTTAGCCCTGTTTTTTATGTTGGTGGTTTTTTGTATTTTGTATTACTTGTTACTCTCAATTGTATTAATTGTTACACTGAAAAGTATTAGTCCAAAACCCTAGGTTCCGACTCTTGTAGATGTTTTGTGCTGCTGTTTATTTCAGTTGTTTCTTTTAAATGTAATAGTAGTTAGGTTGAATAGTATTAGTGTATATAATGTAAAGTGTTAGTAATGATTTCTCTTTTTTATGTTGGTGGTGTTTGGCATTTTGTATTACTACTTACTCTCAATAGTATTAGTTGTTACAATCAAGTATTAGTCCGAATAGTGCTAGTTTTTACTCTGAAATTATTAGTTATTGATTTACGTGGTTTTTATGTTGTTGGTGTGTGCAATAATAAAATGGTGCATACTAAGAACCCGACGAAGAGGTCAAAAATGATGAACATGATTATATCCCCCCCATTGGCTTTGGTTCCATACGAGGATCGATCCTCAAGTGAGGAATATATTCCACCAAAGAAGCGGCAGAAAAAAAAAATGTTGCGGTGAAAAGAAAAAGAAAAAGAGTTAAAATGTACTATACACTTTTAATAGTACTAGTAAGGTGCACGTGCGTTTCACGTGTACCATATATATATATATATATTATAAATTTATTAAAGAAATATTAATATTATATTATATAATTTAATTTATTATAAATATTGTTCCTATGTTATGTAGTGAAGACATTGTCGAACCCAAACCCCCTATGAAATAATAAAAACTAACATTTGTTGTAGAAATGTATCTCTAAGAGATATTTTTTATTTAAAGATTAATTTCAAATGTATAGATTGAAAAAAGAGAAGCAAAACATGGAATGATTCAAAATTATGTTGCATCGATTAACGATCTTCAACTTTCTATTTTGAATTGCTTAAAACAATAACGATAGGTCCATGAAAGCATCATAAAGTACACATAAGAAAGAAAAGTTATTCTACATTCCATCAATCCTTCTCTTTTTTGATTTTAGCAATTGTCATTGTCTTTTTCTTTGCGCACTTGTTCTTGATATTCTGTAGAGTCTCTTCGTCACTTGAAATGTTAACCGCATTAACACTTTGCGTGTCTAGTGTTTTTTTCCTTTTAATCATCTTCTTTGCCTATCCCATCTTTTTGGCCCATCCCATCTCCTTTGACCATTCCATCTGTATTTTTTGCTCCTGTATAATTGGCAGAAATACATGATGTCTTTTTCTCTTGCCTTTTTTCAAAGTGGATTGTATCTTTTCGACTCCCTCGGCTACCACATTTAGTTTCTCATTCACTACTTGTGTTTTTTTGTTAAGAGCAACAAGGAAACGAAACGTTTTTTTATGTCTGCAAGTATAGCCTTTTTTGTATTTTGACTCATGTTCGCCATGATTTAATAAAATAAAAATGGTCAATTTTTCATTTTCAAAGAAATTCATTGTAGTCATATGATATAAATGTATTAATAATCCATATTGATTTACTGTGTTATTATATATGTTATAAAAAAAGGAAGAAGATATATAAAAAATAATCTATAATATAATATTATCACCTGTTCAATTGTTGTTAAATACTCATGGACTGCGCATCCAATAAAGATAGGGGCTGCCTCTTCATACATAGTAATCATTTTACTATGACTGTCTTGGACGACATTCAATACCAGTTGATATCTACATTTGACAAAATATTTTTTTGGTAATTGATGGATGAATGAATTATATTTGTTTTTCAAATTAAATTAATACCTTAGCATAGTTTTGATATTTTCCTCATTGCATTTGTTACAAGTCGCAGTGCCTTTACTTTTCAAAACAAAACCAGAACATTTCTTGCATGAGTCATACCACAGGGACGATATATTTTCAACTCTTTCGACAACTCATTTGAAACAATAATGCAGATTCTGTACATAGAAAAAAAAAGAAAAAATATCATTGAAAAAATGATACAAGATGTTCATAATAATAAAAATATGATATTAATTAATAATTATACTTCAGATAATGTATCTCGGTTGTTTATGATATCATTAAGGTTCACTTCTTTTACATTTTTCATTCTTTGAATCATTGATAATTCTCGGACTTTCATAGGGTTATCAATAGAATGTAATCTATGTAACATTAGAAAACGAATGTGTTATTTTAAAATCAAATAAATATAGTTTATATATTTATAGTTCTTCGTTACCAGTTTCTCAAATGTTTTGTTTCTTCACAAGTCGGGTCTATCTGTAGTATTGATGCTGATGTAGTTTGCATCTGTAATTCATCTAAAAAGATCAAGGAAAGTTGAAATTATAACAACATACATGAGAATCAGTCATTTAAATTATTATAATTTTAAGACATTAATAATAATAATAATAATAATAATAAAAATAATAATAATAATAATAATAATAATAATAATAATAATAATAAGAAGAAGAAGAAGAAGAAGAAGAAGAAGAAAAAGTATTTTTTGAATAAATTGAATTTAGAAAGGATTACCAAGGTATTTTTTCGGGGTGACTTTAGTGATAGCAACTATCGGATTTAGATCAAGACTATCTTCCAGTACCTTTTCTTCGTTTGTCGCCATATCTTCCCATAAATAAATAATTATGAAATGAAATCTATATAATAGATAATAAGTCAATATAATGTTTATCTAATGACGTAGTAGTTTATAAAATAGTGTCGAAGAATTACGGTAATTTAAAGCGTTCAAAAATTCAATAAGGAAAAATAATACAAGATTAAAAATAACAACATTTTTCATTATAATTTGTTGATTATAGTTATCTCTCTAACTGATCTTCAATGCGGTCCTCGAATTTATGGTCATTCTCGCATTCCCTCACTCCTAAAATAACTTCACAAATATTTGCATGACATAATTTGCACTTATAATAATATTGTAGGTCCCAAGGGGTGTAAGTGTAAGGTTTAGAAGGGGGGTTGAATAAACCTTACCAAATTTTCGATTTAGTCCTTTTAAATCTACGAGTTAATTCTACACACAAATGTGTCCTTGATGGACAATCGAATTAGTCTCTCAAGAGAGTTAATCTCTCCAGCAAATGTACTTCAAATTGAGTTTGTTGATGGAGTAACTCACTTTGTTGGCTAAATTTAACTCAACTGGGTTTTATTTTCAAATTGAAGACTTAACACCCTTAAGTTTGATAAAGCAAGATTTTAGAGCTTGATTTAGTACTTATAAATTATCAAATGGATAGCAAATTTATCAAAGAGATATAAGCAATTAACAAGTCAGAATTTAAATTTGAAATGTAAATGACACAAGAAAGTTTTTATAGAGGTTCGAAGATGGGGTAATTCTTCTTTCTCCTCTCTTCTCCAACTCCTAGAGGAATCCACTAAGTAATGATCGGTTTACAAAGCGTGTAATCCGGATACAAGTCTTGATCACAAATGTTGACTTGATCCTTAGGGACTCGATGCCTCACGAGACGCCTTGATCACTCACCGGCTTCTCGTGCGACTCGAGCTTCTTCACAGAGGCAACGCTTGTTACTACGACTCACTTGCTCAAGCTCTTTGGATTTGATCACGAAGCCCTCCAAAAGCTTAAGACTTGGTTCAACCTTGAACCTTTCTACAATCCTTCCCGGAATGTAGACCCTTTTCTTCAAGTTTCCTCTTCAACCGATTGAAGTTCTCTTTCCTTCACGGTGAGTGTTGGATTGATGTACTTCGTAATGTAGGCTTGAGGATTGAGATTGTTTCGCTTTTCTAATGTGCTTGTGTATCTCACGTATGTGTCATTCATGCATCCTCCTCTCTCAAACAAACTCCTCACCTTTTATAGTGAACTTTCAAAAATTTGCCCGTTGAAGAGATAGCTTATTTTTGAAAGTCACTTTGCGATCGTTGGCTTGCGCTTCTTGGAATTGTTTGTTTCCTCGTATGAATTGATGTTTCACCTTTTCGTAGTTCGACACGGTGTAGTGCTTCCCATTGGTTCATTCCTTTTGCATGCTTCGACCGAGCACTCCAAGAAAGGTGGTATGGAGATATTACTTGTTTAAGTAAATCTCTTGATTTACTCGCACAACGGTTCTTTTCTGATTATCTCGACTTGACTGCATTTCCTTGCTTTCCCCAGTGACTTAGAGTCGACTTACAATCATTGGATGACTCTTCTCACTTCAACTTGAGACTTGCTTTTCTTGAGTTGACTTGATGATGCTCCACTCACCGCATCTCACCGCTTCTTCATAGAGTTCCCGTCTACTCTTCTTTGCCATACTCAAATTGTCTCACGCAGTCTTCCTTCCATCTTGATTGTCTTCTTGCATGTTAGGGCGTAGTTGTCTTGACTCGGCTTGGCCAGCTCTATTCATTACAATGCATTTTACAACAAGAATTGGGGTGCCAACTTTCTATTCTAAGTTTTACATGGCATTCATCAAAATCTAAACAATAAAATTCCTAACAAATATTATAAAACATATGCTACGGTCAAATAATTAGTGAACAAAGGAAGAAAGTTTACCAACTCCATTTTTGTGTAGTTCAAGATTTATATCATTGAACTCCACAAAATTATAATCAAGTTTATCTCAATAGGTTATGGCACATCATTCACAATAAAATATTTCTTTAAGGCCAACTCTTTTTCGGGATGTGCATTAGGCAATAGTGGATTAACTTTTTTAACATCCGCATTTGCAATCATATATGTATTATTAACAACGAATTTGCCTGCAAAGTAGTTTACGTCATCATTGATTTCTCTTCTCTTCTTCTTTCTTCTTGTCGTCAATTTTGCCTTCTTTTTCTTCTCATATGCTTTCCTGGCAGCTTCATCTTTTCTTAATCTTTCCCGTCTCTCCCGCCATAGCCGAGTTTGTCTCTTGTTTTCTTCTTCTAATCTCTTTGCATACTCAGGCGTTAGATTTAGCCACTTTTAAATTTGCCACCTGGTCAAGCCCCCGCCCCGAGATCCCTCCTTTCTTTCCTGGATCTACGTATTCAATATTCTTGGGCGGAGGGCCTGGGTGCAAGCTTCTTCCTCCACTTCATCGCTTCTTCCTCTACCTGGGCGTATCTTTGTCTTTGGGGCTTCTTCTTTCCAAACAGTGACCGGCGGAGTGACCAACAGAGCGATCGCGAAGTCTGCGCTGTCGCTTCTTCACATAAGGCGAGACCCTTTTCCCAAGATAAAGTCCCAAGCTTGAGCCATGGACATATTTGCAAAATATCCTTCAGATTCGAGCGTTTTGAATTCGTCAACCGATCGTGGCTCTGTCCCGACATCCGAAATGGCATATGTGTCTCTGTCAATGGAATGCCTCCATGTTCTTTCAAGATGTTCATCACCCTGGCATCCATTCTTCCTTCCACTTCCTTCATCCCTCGCTTCAATTGCTTTTCTCTTCTCGGCCATAGATATAGCAGAGTGTTGGAGTGGCAGAGTCACGGAGTTTGCTTCCTTATAATGTCACCGTGAGGACCCTGTTGGGGGGTTTGTGCAATCATCAAGGTCATATCTTTTGATCCTTCCCCCTCGGCAGATTTTCCTTTCTTGATTTCAAAATTTCCTCGATTTTCCTTCTCAAATGTTCCTTCTCACTGTTCCCTTCTCACCGCTCCTTTCTTTTCACTTGATTTTCTTTGCTTTAAGGTATTCCTCTTCCCCTTTTTGGCATCATCAAAGGATAGAGGAACCCCGGGGAACATCTTTGGCAAGCATGAAGTCGAGTCTTCGATGGTTGAGTTCTGCTTCAAGTCTGGCTGCGTTGTATGCGGCAAAGACGAATTGATCTAGTAGCGTTGGATTCTCACAAATCGGCTTCATCTCGGCCATGAGAAGGCTGAATTTTCTAGTCATGTGTTCTTCCAAACGTTTGTATATCATTTGTATTTTGCTCACGCAGCGACTTGATTTCGGCGGTGTGAGCTTCATGCATATGCTCAATGTGTTCTCTCGGCTTCGTTTTTGCATCAACATTTTTAGCTCTCCACACCAAAGACTTGTTGAATAAAGTTAAAGTATCTCACTGTTCACACGCATTGATTCTTCTTGTTGCCACCATTCCCTTATCCCGACTGTGATGCCTCTCAAGTCACCGTGTAAGGTTGGCATCTCTGTTGTCCAGCGCATGTCCAAAGAGGCCTGATGCCTCTCCATCCGTTCAACCTCAAGAAAGAGTGCCTTGAACACTTCCCGAACTTCACCGATTCTTCTCATTGCGGTGATGGCCATACAAATAAAATCAAAATCGGCCGAACAATGGTGCCTGAGTGAAAAACAGGAGCTGGTCCGTGATAGCGTGCTTGTTCGTTTTCGACTCTTCGTGGAGTTACGTATCTCCGGTGAGAAAGGGAAAGATTCCACAAAGATTCATCACCGCCAACCGGGATCCGTTCGATGATGAGTGGTGCGCGTGAAGTTCTTTTGGGAATCGATCCTGCTGCGAGCTTTGAGGAGCCTCGAGCGGTGGTCTCTTGTTCACTGGGTCTTGTGTGAAGTAGACCCGCTTGCCGAGCCTCAATGTTTTCTTAATGACCGTTGGTCTCAAATTGATTTTTCCATTTCGATGGATCGATCCTCGGCCTTATCAAAAGCGTCATCGGACGATGATGAGATTTCCATTGGTGGCTCATCATCAAAGTTAAAGGTTTGACGAGTAGTCTTGGGATCGACTTACTCGTGCTTGGAACACCCGCACTGAGTCTTTTGGATTTGGCATGGGGGATGACTCGACTTTTCTTCTTCGCCTTCCGATCCCGAGAAAAGTGACATCGGGGTTGTCCTGGGAATCATGAAGTGCGGATCTCCTTCTCGGATGGGTCAATGATAGCGGAGGGATGTTCTCTCTGCAGCCTTCTTTACCCCGGAAGTCTCAACCTCCCGTGGGCCTTCATTACCTCCGGCGGTCTCTCTTTGCGAGGCCTTGTCCTCCCTTTCGACAAAGTCACTGTCTTAGGGTCTTCTACGATGGCATCCATTGAGTCTTAACCCCATGGATTGCACTTTCATCGCCAGTGTTAACTCCCGGGGCTATTCCTTCATGTGCCTCGACCGCATCGCCAGCGTCATTAGCCTTCGAGCGATTGGCACCTCAGGAGACAGTCTCAGATCTCAATCGCCTTAGCTTCGTTGATGGCAACTTGCTGTTCTTCTTGTGATTGTAATTTCTCTCTCTTCACCTCCTTGCTTCTTTGTGGAGTCATCTCGCAGCATTCTCCGACCTGCTGCAGGTGGAGGGAGTTTCCCCTCAATCGGGCGCACCACCGAGTGACTTGGAAATGGGGTCACTCGTCTCCAACCTCCCGGCCATTTCAATTGATGGTTCAGCGTAGTTGGGGCAGGTGGTAGCACACCTTCAATAGGGGTTGGCTCACCGGGGTCCCCACTTGCCCGGTTCATCGCCATTTCCCTTATTGCCTTCTTCCGAGTGAGCTGGGGAAGTGGTAGCAAGAACATCAAGGTGGCTATTTGTTTGAACCACTCCCATTGGATCGATTTCACCGTGTTCGAGGACTCTCCTGGTCCCTCCATTAGTCTTTGCTCGTGAAGGATTCTTGATTCGTGCAATGCTTGCTGCATTTGCAACTCTTCTCGGGGCGGCATTCTCCTCGTTCCTCGTCACTTTCGGAGAAGATATCAAGGAGAGGATGTGTGTGTTCTGTGGTGCCGGAGATAGGGCGGTGCTTGCCTTCTCACGTGCTTCGGCTTCTTCAGCTTGCTTTTCTCTCTCCTGTCCTTGTAGATCTGCAGGATGTCTAAGCATTGTCTTCATCAAGTCTTTGGGAGCACATAGTTAGTCCAAGGAAATTTAGCAGTTCCTCTTCTTCTTCTATGAACTCGGGCCGTTGGAACTGTTCCCTTGACTTGCTCAACTTCCATTTCCTCCACTCACGCAGACGATTTTGGATGTCCGGGTAAGGTGGAGATAGGATCATTACATCACTATCTCGCTTTCGCAGTTCTTTTGTGCTTCACCTGTGTGAGCTACGACTATGTCTTCGGTTGCCTCTCTGATCGCCTTCAAAGAGACTTGGTCGTTTATCAACTACATCCGAGACTCTACTTCTCCGATGTAGTCTCCGGTATTTGTGCTAGCCGAGTAATCGACTCACTGGTTTCTCTGTTCGGACCGCTTGACGAGTCTTCTTCGTCTCCTGGTTTGTACTGGGGAATTTACAGTTCGAGGCGCGTGTCCTCTCGAGTCTTGGCGGCGGGGGGGCCGGTCTTTGGTGTTTGTTTACGAGGAGCTGGCCGTCTGGGCTTGTTAGTTCTCCTCCTTTTGACGATCGGAGAAGGTATTTGTGAGTCCTTCTCGACCGCCGGCTGCACGGGCAGTGACACGGCCGGCTTGGGGCGGTGACTCTGCTGCAGGGGCGGAGCATGTTTGGTTTTTTTTCTTTGCAGGGCAATGTCTTCTTAAGCGGTGCAGAGGCAGAGGCTTTCTTCTTAATTGGAGAGAGGAAGCATTTGTATCTTCGGGTCACCGATTCCCCTCACCGTGTCGCTCTCTTGGCGTAAGCTCGCTTCCGAGCACCCGAGAGAGGTTAGCTCAACATCCTCTTGTTAACATGGAAGGCCTTCCCATGTCTAAGAGGGACTCCTTTCACCTCCAATAGCCGCCAATCACTGTGCCATATCCCGGGGATCCTCCAAATGTGCCATCTTCTTTGAAGGACTTGTTCCCACGTTCGGCAGAGTCTCTGTGTAAATAAACTCGCCAGTTTATCTTCTTTTCTTCGATGATTGCGCCATCACAATCGCCTTTGCCTTTGACATTGGTCAAAGTCTGCTAAATTTGATGTCGATACATTTGGCAACTATGTCCAACAATTTGTGATAATCCTCCTTCAGCCAGATCTCTTGTTTGTTGTGTATATAATTTTATCCGCAAAGTCGGACTTGGCTATTTCTTTCCATGCGTCGCCCAAGTTTACATCAGCTTTCTTTGATCTCGAGATGCTCCTTCACGGTAGGGAGCAATATTCACCAAATCCTTGGCGGTAATAGTCACCGCTTTCCGTGAATGATGACTTGATTCCTTCATCGTGAATCTCGGCATTCACGTAGAATTGTGCGACCTCCTCCACATAGGTCATCGGATATTCCAAATTAGAAACGGTTTTAGTCCGGACGTTTCCAACTTCTCAGCAATTTTCTTCACCAGGGTGTCGTCGGACCCCTGCTTCACCATTCCGTCGAAATCCACCGTCGAACCGGTGTGGATTTGCTTTCCTAACTTAGTAAAGTCATAAGTTGGTGCCATTTCTCAGAATTATATCAAGGAAAAACTAAGTAATTGATTTGAAGGTTGATAGGGTTTCGAGAGTATTTGCCTTTGCCTTTTGAGAGAAAGAGATGAACAGTTTTTAGAAGTGTGAGAGAGAAACGGACGAAAATGGTTTAAATATGGTTTATGAAAGGACGTGCAGACGGTTTTTGAATTGTGATCGAAATCAACGGCTTGGATTTCGCACGCCTATTGAGCATTTCACGTCTCGTATTTAATGCGGCATTTATATCCAATCATAAGCTTAGTGTGCAGCTTTATGTCTCAGTACACATCATCATTATCTTTGACGTGTTCCTTGAAACATTCCCGCTAAGTCAAAACAATCGCTTTTTTGTCACTTTGCTCATAAGTTATTCAAACTTATCTCTTAGCCGATTTAACTCTACTCCTCGCAGATTCTCTTAGTGATTCAGCTATCACCGACTTGGTGTAGTTTGTCTTTCCGATACAACATTTACTTGAAATGAATTTTTGTTTTCGACTCTTTTTCACTCCTTTTCTGCTCCATTTCTCTTCTTTGATTTGTCCGAGTGTCACCACCAATTAGCCCCAACTCATGCTTGAGTTCTTCAAATCTTGACTCACATAATGGTTTTGTGAAGATGTCGGCTAGTTGTTTATCGGTTGAGATATATTCCAAGATAATGTCCTTCTTTTCAACATGATCTCTTATGAAATGATATCGACATCAATATGTTTTGTTCTTGAGTGCAACACAGATTTTGAGTGATTGCAATGGCACTTGTGTTATCACACATGATTGGAATTTCTTTTTCTTCAACTTCATAGTCTCTCACTTGTCTCATCCATAGGACTTGGGCTAACAATTTGCCCGCATATGTATTCGCTCACCAGAGGTGGCTATTGAGTTTGGCTTTTTGCTAAACCAGGAAATTAGTCTATTTCCTAGCATTTGACATGTGCCTCAAGTGCTCTTCCTGTCCACTCTGCATCCAAAGATAGTCGAGAATCAATAGCCAATTAGCTTGAATCCACCTTCCTTTGGATACCATAGGCCTACTTCATGGCTTCCTTTCGTATCTCAATATTCTCTTAGCTCTTTGTCATATGGCTCTCTTTTGGAGCAGATTGAAATCTTGCACATACACCTACAAAGAAAGGTGATGTCCGGCCTGCTAGCTGTGAGATAGAGCAATGATCCAATAAGTGCTCAGATCTTGTTTGATCTACAGGCTTGCCATCTCGCATCCATGTCCATTTTGACCGATGTGTTCATTGGTATTTTCACGTAAGACTTCTCTTCCATACCAAACTTCTTCATTAAATCTCTGGCATACTTTGTTTGACTTATGAAGGTTCCATCCTTCACTGTTTCACTTGAGTCCAGGAAGAATGTCACTCTCCCATCATGCTCATTTCAAATTTGCTTTGCATGAGGTTTGAGAATTTTTCACACATGACTCTTTGTTAGTGGATCCAAAAATGATGTCATCCACATATATTTGAACAAGCAAAGATACTCTTCTTGTCTTGAATTCTGAAAAGTGTTCTATCTACTTTTCCTTTTGTGAATCCATTTTCGCTAGAAATTGTGACAGGGTGTCATACCATGCTCACGGGTGCCTTTTCAAGCCATACAAGGCTTTCTTGAGTTTATATACCTTGTCTCCAAGAGTATTCTCGCTCAAATCCTGGAGGTTGTTCAACATACACTTCTTCTTCCAATAAACCATTTAGGAATGCACTTTTTACATCCATTTGATATACAATGAAATTCTTGTGAGTCGATAGGCAAGAAACATCCTTATAGCTTCCAATCTTGCTACAGGGGCAAATGTTTCATCAAAATCTATCCCTTCTTCTTGGCAATATCCTTTGGCTACTAGTCTTGCTTTGTTTCTTACCACAGAGCCTTCCTCGTTCATCTTATTTCTGAATACCCATTTGGTTCCAATAACATTTTGATGTATGGGTCTTTGCACTAATTCCCATACTTTATTTCTCTCAAACTCGATTCACTCTTCTTGCATAGCTTGAATCCAATGAGTGTCGTCCAATGCTTGTGACACATCTTTGGGCTCTATTTGCGAAATGAAGCATGTGAACATTGCTTCCTGTTGAGTTCTGGATCTTGTCTTGACACCTTCTCTTATATCTCCAATGACAAGTTACGTGGATGGTCTCTCGGCCATCTTACGTCAGTTGGAGTAAGTTAGGCGGATTCAATCGACTTGCGATTGTGTTGGTGTGGCCAGCTCTCTCGTTATCACTTAGCCGCAAATTTTCCACTGTTTTTGAGATTCACTATCTCATCTTCTTTTTGAATTGATAATCCCACTTGACTTGAAAGATAGGATTCTTCGTATGGTTGGATGATTCACTTATCACCGGCTCTTCAATGTCTTCTCCATTTACATTTGGCTCATCGAATACTACATGAATGGATTCCTCTCAGTAACCATAGTTCTTTTGTTGAGTATCCTGTAGGCTTTGCTTTCACCGAGTATCCTAAGAAGATACCTCATCGCTTTAGCATCAAAAGCCTTTAGGTTGTCTTTGCCATTGTTGTGAATGAAGCATTTACATCCAAATATTCTCAAATATGCAACACTTGGTTTTCTTCCACCATATCTCATAGGGAGTCTTTGTCACCGTCTATTTATCATACATCTTTTTGGGTGTAGCAAGTCGTGTTGATTGCTTCACCCAAAATCTTTTGTAATCCCCTTGACTAACATGGTCCTTGCTTGCTTCTTTGAGGGTTCTGTTCTTCTTCTTTCGCAACTCCATTCTCATTGTGGAGTCCTTGCACTGATAGTTCATGACCAATACCATTCTCAATACAAGATCGAGTTATTATTCCATTGACAAACTCGGTTCCTCTATCTAATCTTATTTTGATAATGGTTTGACTCTTCTCATTTTGAATCCTCTTCATCACCGTGGTAGTTTTTGTAGAGTTTCTTTCTTCTTGCACATGAATATTGTCCATGTATATCTTGAGTAGTCATCTACTACCACCAAGGTGTATTTCTTTCCACTTATGATGGTTGGTTCCACTGGGCAAATAGATCCATATGAAGTAGATGCAATATTCTTGTCGAAGATGGGCATGTCTTTTCTTTGAATGACGACTTGATTTGTTTTCCCTTCGACATGCATCACATATACTCTCCTTCTTGTATCTTGAGTCTGGAAGTCCTTCTACAAGATGACTTCTTGCTAGCTTGTTAATTGTTTTGAAATTCAGGTGACTCGGCTTTTTGCCACAACCAACTTGATTCAATTTGTGTTTTGCTGCTAGTAGACGCAGTCTTTGGGTGTTGCGGTTGACCAATTCACTACATACATGTTCTTCTCGTCATCGCATCCTTGCAAAGACAACTTCATTTGATTCAATATCCTTGATTTGGCATATACCCATGTTGAATCCAACATTGTAGCCCTTGTCACGTAGCCGATCGATACTCGATGAGGTTGAAGTTGAGTCCTTCAACATATGCAACATCTGTGATTTCTAATCCATTCCTCTTGATGGATCCAATGCCTCTTATTTCACCAGGAGCTTCATTTCCTCCAAATATGACTTTGGCTCCTTTGACTTCCTTGAATTTTGACAGATTTCTCTTATTTCTGTCATATGTCCGGGAATAGACCACTATCCATGTACCAGGTTCCTTGGCACTCACTGCCTTGAACCGCAATCAAGGAAATTAAGTTTTAGGTACCCATACTTGTCCGGGTCCTGAGGGGTTAAATTGTAAGATGATCCAACCAACCTATAGCCAAATGATTTGACTCTAAGGGGTTGCCATCTATCGTGCCATAATCATAATTAATTACGCAAATTGCTTGGGATTCTGGTTCATACAAATTTGTCTCTTTTCCGTATGCTGCATATGTGTTTTAGCAATTGCCTTCCTTGGGTAATTGTGGTGCTTTTGAGTGTAGTGCCTAGGTGCATGTGTGTGTCTTTGATGAAAGCTCTTATGCTTTTGGAATGGCCTTTGCAAAGTTCTAGGCCTTTGCCATTTGGGCTTATATTCCATAAGTCTGTCTTTGATAGTTCACATTATTCCAATCAGCTTGGCTTGGATATTTTCTACCATTCCCATCATATGTATTTCTTTTATGGATTTTCTGGGATTTTTGGTAGATCTGTTTCTTCTTTACTGAGTATTTTCTCGTTTGGAGTTTGCTAAGGGACTTGGTCAATTTCTTCTCACTGTCCTTTCAAAGACACTCAACCGGTCGTTTTTCTTTTCCTTTGTAACCAAGGCCAGTTTGCTTAGTATTGTGCTTTGGAGTGAAAGTGTGTGCAATATTTAGAGTTTTGGATTTTTCGGACTCTTCATGACTTGAAGATCCTTTTTCCAAAATTACCTTGAGGTTTGACATGGCACAAAGGAATTAAATCCTAAGCTGTCTTGTCTCCACATTCTCTTTGACTCATAATAAGATCATCCAATGATTTAGATGCCTTAGTGAATGAGGCAATAACATTTTTGAGGTCATTCTCCCTCCTTTCTATAGCAGCAATTTACTCGCTACTAATTTAGCATTTTCAGCCTTTAAACTTTCATTTTCAACGACTATTTGACTTAGAGTACTCGGCTCCTTAGTCGACTTTGAGTTTTGACTTTTAAGTAGGCTGTTTTCCTCATTCAATAGTGTGTGTGAGGATTTAATGTGCTCAAAATCTTTCATCATTTTGCCTAATGAATCATAAAGATCGTATGTGATGAAGTGTGTGTGTCACAATCATCATTGTCACTAGTGTCGAGCTTGTTGAATTAGATTGTACCTCATCTTCTTGATCTTGTTCTTTGGCCATTAAGCATATCAAGGCTTCTTCTTCGAGTCACTTGAGTAGTCGGCCACTTCTTTGCTCTCAATCACCGTCTCTCTTGACTTTGTCTCGGCGATCTCTGCGGCCCATCATTGCCTTTTTCTTTTCTTGTCTTTCTTTCCTCAAGACCTTTCTTTCTTCTTCATTCATGTACTTGTTGACCACGGATATGAGCAAACAATGGCATAGTGACCTGGTTGTCTCTGATTCAACATAGATATTCAGCTTTTGATCGACTCTCTTTCCATTCTTGAGTTATCACCCTTTGATACTCAACTTTTTGATGATCTATTCTCTTGGTTGGCCTGTCTTCCCTTGATTTGGAGGGAGTTGAGTGTCTTCGGAAGATTCACCCTTTCCTCTTTTGTAATTCTTATTGAAGAACTTGTTGAACCTTTTAACCATCGTTTATTTCTTCCGGGTCAATGACTTCTTTGACCTCAGCTCTCTTCCCATCTTTAACAATTAGAGCAAATTGTTTTGGGTACAAACTTATCTCTTCCTGGTCT
This sequence comes from Rehmannia glutinosa, assembly GCA_016081115.2. Lineage (NCBI taxonomy): Eukaryota > Viridiplantae > Streptophyta > Magnoliopsida > Lamiales > Orobanchaceae > Rehmannia > Rehmannia glutinosa. The sequence goes on along the minus strand of CM071932.1, from coordinate 21,362,886 downwards.
TTTCTTCTCACTCAAACTCGTAGGCTTTAAGGTCCGAGAATAACTCATGATTGGATGTCTTTGATAGGTCCATGGAGTGTCTCGGTGCCATGACCTTCATTTCCCATTCAAATGGAAGACTTTTTAGGATCTTCATACACATTTCTTCGTGTATATTCCTTTCCGAGTGTAGACACTCATTTGTGATTTACGTGAACCGAGCGTCTAGTTGATCCAGGTTCTCTCCCGAGATCATTTTGAAATTTTCAAATTTTTGTCTTCGCTGATAATTTGTTTTCTTTGATTTGCTCCGAGCCTTCACAAATCAATGTCAACTTATCCCGCATTTCTTTAGCCGTTTTGCATGATTTGACTTTGTTGAACATGGCCTTGTCAAGGTTTTGTAGAGGATGTCCTTGGCTACATTGTCCAGGTTGTATCTTTTTCTCTGTCATCATTTGTCCACTCGGTTCTTGGTTTTTCAACCATGATCGGTCTAGAGCAAAGATCTTCTTCTCCTTCAACTCTTAAATCCTTCGCATGTTGTGTTCACCTTTAATATTTGTAGAGGCCCATCTTCTATTACTATCCACATCTCATCATGTAATCTTTGATAGATGAGCACGCATACGAATTTTACAATCATCAAATTCTTCAATGGTGAACATAGGGATGCGTGTTAAATTTGCTTCCATGATAATGACTTATAATAAAAAGAGTTTTGAAGGTTTAAGTACTAAAGCGACTTTGAAAAGTTTGGAGATCTAGTTCAAGAAACCGGTGGGAGGGTTCAATGAACCAACCGCTCCGATACCACTTGTAGGTCCCAAGGGGTGTAAGTGTAAGGTTTAGAAGGGGGTTGAATAAACCTTACCAAATTTTCGATTTAGTCCTTTTAAATCTACAGAGTTAATTCTACACAGTTGTGTCCTTGATGGACAATCGAATTAGTCACTCGAGAGTTAATCTCTCAATGAACTCAAATTGAGTACATTGATGGAGTAACTCAAATTGTTGGCTACAATTTAACTCAACTGTGGTTTTATTTTTCAGCAAAGACTTAACACCCTTAAGTTTGATAAAGCAAGATTTTAGAGCTTGATTTAGTACTTATAAATTATCAAATGGATAGCAAATTTATCAAGATATAAGCAATTAACAAAGGTCAGAATTTAAATGTTGAAATGTAAATGACACAATAAAGTTTTTATAGAGGTTCAAGATGGGGTAATTCTTCTACTCCTCTCTTCTCCAACTCCTGGAGGAATCCACTAAGTAATGATCGGTTTACAAAGCGTGTTGATCCGGATACAAGTCTTGATCACAACAAAATTGACTTGATCCTTAGGGACTCGATCACGAGACGCCTTGATCACTCACCGGCTTCTTCGTGCGACTCGGCTTCTTCACAGGGCATTTGCCTTGTTACTACAGCTCACTTGCTCAAGCTCTTTGGATTTGATCACGAAGCCCTCCAAAAGCTTAAGACTTGGTTCAACCTTGAACCTTTCTACAATCCTTCCGGAATGTAGACCCCTTTTCTTCAAGAGTTTCCTCTTCAACCGATTGAAGTTCTCTTTCCTTCACGGGTGAGTGTTGGATTGATGTACTTCGTAATGTAGGCTTGAGGATTGAGATTGTTTCGATTTTTCTAATGTGCTTGTGTATCTCACGTATGTGTCATTCATGCATCCTCCTCTCTCAAACAAACTCCTCGGCCTTTTATAGTGAACTTTCAAAAATTTGCCCGTTGAAGAGATAGGCTTATTTTTGAAAGTCACTTTGCGTCGTTGGCTTGCGATTCTTGGAATTCTTTGTTTCCTCGTATGAATTGATGTTTCACCTTTTCGAGTTCGACACGGTGTAGTGCTTCCCATTGGTTCATTCCTTTTGCACGCTTCCGGGGTGAGCACTCCAAGAAAGGTGGTATGGAGATATTACTTGTTTAAGTAAATCTCTTGATTTACGTGCAACGGTTCTTTTTTTGATTATCTCGACTTGACTGCATTTCCTTGCTTTCCCCGGGTGACTTAGAGTCGACTTCCAATCATTGGATGACTCTTTCACTTCAACTTGAGACTTGGCTTTTCTTGAGTTGACTTGATGATGCTCCACTCACCGCATCTCACCGCTTCTTCTTGATAGAGTTCCGTCTACTCTTCTTTGCCATACTCAATGTCTCACAAAGAGTCTTCCTTCCAGATCTTGATTGTCTTCTTGCATGTTAGGCGTAGGCTTGTCTTGACTCGACTTGGCGGCTCTATTCATTACAATGCATTTTACAACAAGAATTGGGGTGCCAACTTTCTATTCTAAGTTTTACATGGCATTCATCAAAATCTAAACAATAAAATTCCTAACAAATATTATAAAACATATGCTACGGTCAAATAATTAGTGAACAATGGAGAAAGTTTACCAACTCCATTTTTGTGTAGTTCAAGATTTATATCATTGAACTCCACAAAATTATAATCAAGTTTATCTGCAATAGGTTATGGCACATCATTCACAATAAAATATTTCTTTAAGGCCAACTCTTTTTCGGGATGTGCATTAGGCAATAGTGGATTAACTTTTTTAACATCCGCATTTGCAATCATATATGTATTATTAACAGCGAATTTGCCTGCAAAGTAGTTTACGTCATCATTGAAGATTATTACGCCAATCTGAATACCCTGCAGAAAATAGCAATTTTATTTATAATTGTTTAAACACAATAATTGTTTAAAAGTAAATATTACAGTTTAGTTTATTTTCATACTTCTTCATCTATCATAATCATTTTACGTATCTTGAAAGAAATGTTCTGCCCGCAAGGAGTTGGAGATCCAACTCGTAAAGCCTTCAAATGTAACGTGAATGACTTTTGATTTATATTCAACAGTCTTATTGGGATCGTTGAATTTATTGGAATGATTGATTGCTTTCCTACAGTATGACAAAATTAAAATATTTTATGTCATAATTAATATTGCTGAATTACATTAATTAAAATCTTGTTAATAAATAATTCGATGATTCTAAACAAACAATAAAGGAAATAGTTATAAACTTTAGAAGAGATGCCTAAAATGGCACATACTCTATATGTCATCCTTATATACATTAAACCAATATTTTTAGCAACTATATAATGATCACTAAAGCAGATAAGAATCATATAAAAACCATTGCTCTCAAGTCTCGTCTAAACCCAGTAATTCTCAAGCTGAAGAATTTCATTAACTATCTACGATCACCAATCATCTCTACTATCTTTCAACTTCTAAATACTAAATTGAAGCAAGATGACAAGAATTCCAAATATTTACCTATTTAGAGAAAATACCAAAAGTCTAGATCAATTAACTCCAACACAATCTCAAACTCCACACGGTTAAAAGCAAGAACTAAGTTCAACCCAAAATCAAAATTCCACCAGCAACCAACAGTTAATAAATAACACAATTCACTTCACTAAACAAATGAGAGGCCAGGAAAAGACATGGTTTCATAGTTTTACAAAAAAAATGGCACCTGTATTTTTGTAGCACTCTGCTGCTTCCACTAATAGATGATAATAGATTGTAATAAACACATCAACTTACAAAGTGTCAAAAGAAAGAAGGTGGTTAGTTTGGCATTAACTTAGTGTTAATGAGATCAAATGAAGGAAATGTCCAAAAATAATGCACCTTTGTTTATTTCTTGTTATTTCTTAAATCTGAACTATCTCATTAGTTAGTGTCACTAAAAGCTAATGGTAATAATGAAGATCCAATCATCTAAAAATCTTAAATTAGAGTTCTACCACAAGTGTGAGACTAATTGTCATATTACAATTCATTTCTTTGATGAAAATATGTTACATGATAAAGTATGATCTTGATCTGGGCATTTCTCCAAAAAATATATATATGGCAAACCAATTAATTAATCAAAACAATTTCGTAAGTTTAATGCTACGTTAGGACTAAAGGGAGTAGAAAAATTGTCTAGATGTAGATTAGCATTGAACGAAAGAACATTAAATTTACAAAGATCTAAGTTACTGAAAAAGCTACAAATCAGTGAGAAGAATTGATTTCGCGACTTTTGCACGTGCAAATAATTGGCCAACTTTAAAAAAGAAAAATCTTAAAAGAAAAGTTATTTCTTGTCTTGAGTATGTCCAATTTTTTTGCCAATACTCCTTGAGTCTCCTTCCTCCATTAAAAAAGATCTGTCACAAATTGAATCTAGAAAAACTAAAAATCAATAGCAGACTTTTATAAGAAATTTTGCATATGTATAAACAAATAATTGTTCATCCATTTTCTAAACATATGATGAAAACTGTGTCTTCCTAAAATGCATGTATGGGTTCTTAAGAAATTTATTTATGAAGTTAGAAAGATTTTAGTACCCCAATCATGTAGATTTGGTTTCTAATTATTTTAATAATTCTTAGGGATAATCACAAAAAATACCCCTCAGTATATGCCATTTGTAAGGTAGAAAATATGTTAGGGAGTATTGTAATTATAAAAAATAACTGTTTTTTTTTAATTAGGCTAAACTATAAGGGTATTAAAAAAATGTCGAGTATCTGAGTTTTGTTTCAAAGAAAGAGTACTCAACAATTTGCATCGAAAAACTGATAAAAAAGTAAATGCTGCAGAAGAGAAAGATTACAATATTATCTCACTTGATGGAAATAGGTGATTCTCACTTTCAACAACTATGACTTCTAATTTATTCACTATTATTGAAATTTATTTATTGCTAAAATAGCCCCATTGACCGTGTAGAGCTAAGTTGATTACTGAAATATCACAAACCAATAATATGTTTTTTATGGTTTTTGCACAGAGAGCCAAATCATCAAAGAAAGAGAGAATAAAATCAAAGCATTGGAATCAAATAAAGAAGAAAAGAAGCCGATTATTCAAATGTTCCAAACATTAAGCAAAATTTAAATAGAAAAAAATTCTATTAATGATAATAGCTTTCACATATCTGCAGATCAATTTCAGGATATGAGTAAGCCAACAACATAGGGAATCAGTTTGTTCGTACCTAGAGTCCAGAAGACGCATTTTGTAAACTTAGTTGTCTAAGTAATGAAATGTTCCAACATCATTATTAGCAAAGACTCAAGTCATTATAAACCTCAATACAAGATAAAGGAAACCAATTCAAAATATTAACTTCTTATCACTCAAAATATCAAGAAGTCCCCTCCCCCCCCATATAATCTCAAAAGAGCCTAGCTACAATTTGAATCCTTGATTAAGATAAAATGGTTGATGTACCAATCTAACAAGGTATTCTGTTACTCTAAGAGGTAATGGTTGCATTGTGTAGGTCTTGCCCCTCCGTGCGGATGAAGGAAAAGAAAAAGGAAAAAGGTCACATAATATACTGCATAAAGCATAATTTGGAATGAAATATGCATAGAAAAACTAACAAAAACATACCAGGCCTGACTTTAATTTCTCTGCAAAATCACTTCTCTTATTGCACTCCAGATTCTCAATTGAAGTTTACTGCAACTCCCTCAACCTTGATTTTTAATGTTTATTTTGGTTTCCTTATGTTTTATTACATTATAACTCCAACTTTGATATGGACAGTCCTATGAACGTTTTTTCTGGAATGTAAGCAATCAAGCAAGTTATTAATTACATTAATTTGACACTCAAAGGTCACAAGAAAGTAATTTGTTATATGTAGAGAAGTTAGAAGGTTGTCATTAATCTGCTCAAAATGGTAACTGATGTACTTATGTTTTGCCACTATGATCCTACTACTTTCAGTGGGACTTCATATGTGGAACTAAATAATTAACAATATTGGGTGATTTTTGGAGTGTGGGAAGAGAAAAGAATGGTGTTAAATATTGCATTTGCTCTGCTTTTTCATTATATGAAAAAATTTCATGCAAAAATGGAAACTTAGTAATGACAATTGATAGCTTAACTTTTTTTCTATATTTTGCTTAGATTCTTGCCACGTATATTTTATTTTATTTTCAAAATTTAACCTTAATATTATGGTAATTAAATGCAAGATAAATTAACCCTTAATTTAGGTTAATGTTGGGCTTAATTTGACATCTATACTGACATATATCTTTCTGTTTTTTGAGTTCAAATTAACCCTTTTTACCGTTCAGTGAAAGAAAAACTTGACATTGTCCATAACTTTCATTAAGTCTATGTAGTAATTAGAAAATAAAATTATGGTAATTAACTTTTACAGTCGGTTGCATAATTTCATCATGCATAATTAACGGAATTAATTGGCCATCTAATTACTAATAGAACCTTTTAATCATCTCAAATTTATTTCCTGACCAACTATTGGTTTGGAGTGAAACTGATCAAAATAGAAAATTTTAGGTACCACAATTGATTAAGTTAAAACAATGGGTACTAAAAGCAAAAAGGTGGTAAAGTTTAGATACCAAAAATGAAATTATCCCACATATATTATGTACCCAATAAAACATATCAGGAAATTCCTTATTTGTTTTTATTCCTAAGAATTCATATGCTTTTAGTTTAAACTCTATAGATGAAAGGTTAAACCTCTAAGACAAATGAAAACTATGGACAAGATGAACTATTTGTTTACACCATAGAACCAATCAGCCCATGCACACATGCATTACAATTGATAAGGTCTAATAATTTATAAAGGATGTGTAACATTGAAAAGAAAAAAGACCAACCGAACCATGAATCACCTATAATCACTAGTTTGAGTTGATAAATAGTTTCATTATATCGGCACTACACAAGGAATAAATTCTAAAAGTCAAAAGGAGGAGGGACGGTCTGCGTACACTTGAAGAGGAATTCAAAATTGCATTCATCAAAGAACCTAACAAAGAAAGAAAATATTTTAGCAGAAAAACCTGATTGTGTTGTGTTCTTGAACCGAAATTCGACCAATACTATCAAAATCAGCACTACGGGTGTGCCGCTAATATTTCGAATCAATTTAATGTCTACTCCTTGAAGAACAATTCCGCAAGTCAAATTTACGTATGGCTAAAACACCCTTCTAATCTAATAATCACCAAGGCAAAAACATTAATTAATTTCTCCTTTCCCTCATGTGACGCCCCGAATTTTAGCGACGTGAATATGACATTGTGTGGTGATTTATTTATTTGGTTAAGTAACACAAACCCATTATTGATGAAATGCGACCCGACTTTTACTCAACGTCAATTACGACTTTCTCATTTTCGAGCTTTACGATTTTATATTAATACTTGATCGAATGACTACGACTTTAGAAATATTGGACCCTATCCAAATATTTCACTATATTCTATAATTCATTTCCCCAACAACTTCCAATTAATTTTTTTAAAAAAATACATATTTCTTATTCCAATTAATCTTAACTTTGTACAGTACCCACTTACTCCATATTCCAAGTGGTTTGTGAGATATTATGATACAATTATATTTGAACGAAGGCACAATTCACAAACAAGACATCGATTAAAAGAAGCTATTCGGATACTCTAATTTACTTACCAATGTGTGTCACATTTTTGGCAAGATACTATTGGTAAATAAATGGTGATCATAAAACGATTGATTTAATTTTATTTCTTTAAAAAAACGCAAGAACGTGACATAATCTCTGAATTTTCTTCACAAAACGATTTATTTCTGAATTGTTTTTCTTTTTAAATATTAAGAACACCCCCCCTAAAACTTAGGCCTTTTTTTGTTTATGTTTCCAAGGCCCCATTTCCAATTTCCAACTATTCATAGAAATGGAATAATGTTTATTTCTAAAGTTTCCAATGGAAATCATCATTTCCACTTTCCACTTTTCACATAAAACATCATCTCAAACCTACAATTTCAATTCTCAACCCTATACACTATCCTACATCACTTATCAATCACCATTCTTATTTTTTAATCCAATTATATATGTGGGACCCTCTATTACCAACTTTATCTACTTAAAATACTATTATATATATCTAATGGGACCCACTAGCCTACAATCTTACAAATATAATATTATATATTCAATTAAAATATTCAACCACTCTCAACTTTTCAAATTATTATATTCATAAAATACTATTTCAAAACTACTTAACAAAACATAATCTCATTTCCAAACCTACATAAAACTCATTCTCATTCACTCATCCAAACATAATTCCAGATTTCACACGAAAACCAATAAATTCTGAAAATTCATTTTCCAACACTAAAAACTAGAAATAGTCCATGGAAACATAACCATACAAGGCCTTAGCTTTTGGCCAATTGTCCCTAAGAAAGTAACCTAGCTATTAATTTATGTCCTAATTTCCCCAATTATTATCCTAACTCATCATTTAACCAAAACCAAACAAAAATCCTCCTAATTCTCTCTTCTTCTTTTCTTCTTCTTATCATCATCTACCTTCTATACTTAACCAAAAACAAGAAATCTCCTCCCTCTATCCCTTGAATTCGAACCAAACCATACCAACAAGGTAAGAAATTGTGTTCTAAAAATCATCTTGTTATCCTCTAGCTCATCATCTTCACTTCTTAACCTAAGTTTGATTTTTGGTTTGAGGTATACTTAGAAGACTTGGAAGACACTAAGAGTCTTACCATCATCTTGAAAAGGACTTCAAGACTTTGAAGATTTTGAAGAGAAATTGGACTATAAGGTAAGAAATGGGATTTTTAGTACATTTTCTTCTTCTCTTCTATTTTCCAAAATTTTGATACTCCATTTTCATTTTTGGACTTTTAGGGGCTGACCTTAAGAGTTGTTTTAAGAGTGAGCAAGGAGACCCATTTTGAGACCTCTACTAGTCTCATTCCATCTACTACACAAGGTAAGTGTAGTTTTACCAATATTCTTCACCTCCTTCTTCTTTCCTTAAATTTTTAACCTCATTTCCTAACTCCTACATTTTTTTTGGTATTCCTTGACCTAGGGGGCTGACCTAAGTCACTTCTCCTTCAAGAGTGATTTATTCCATTTTCACCAACAAATCGATCTTTAAGGTGGGTGGAAAAATTCTTTCAACTTCTAGGTGTTTTATTTAAAAATGCATGTAGTATTTTGATTTTGAGCACTTGAGATATATATTATGTATTGCATGCTATTTTCTTGTATCAAGTTGGAAAAATTCTCAAGTGTTGCTCAAAAATGCGATTTATCGAAAAATAGGGCATACATGTACACTTTATTGTTATACTTGATGAAATTTTGTATGAGAAGGATATGAATGTGTATGACTCTTAAAATCTATGTTTTGAATGATTTGTAACTTGTACAAGTCGAGAATAATTGATTAAATTTCAAGTTTTGGACTTAAAATGCAAAAATGGAAAGTTGGTGGACTTAATTGCAAGAAATTAAAACTTAAGGGACCCCTCTGTAATTTTCGATTTTTGGGACTGAACTCAGGTTCAAAAATTATGTTTTGACATTTTAATAAAGTTTTAAGAGTTTTTAGATAAATAAAATCAACCCTTAAAAGCCCAAGGACTAGATTGTAAAATTTTAGAAGTTTAAGGGCTATTTTGCAATTTTCAAAACTGTACCAGACCCTAATTTTAAAATTTGAAATTTTAACTCTTAAGGGACTGGAAATAACATATTTTAAGTGTATTCCAAAAATCCAAGTGTTTAGAGCTTGGAAAGTAATTTTATAAAAATTGAGGGACCAAATTGTAAAAGATTAAACTTGAGGACCAAAATACAATTTCCAGGACTTATGCAGTCCATGCACCTGAAAATACTAATTTAACTATAGCATAATTATATCTTGGACCCAAGGTTCAAATTTCATAACACCCTAAAAGCCTTAAAGGCAATTATTTCAAAATGGGACAAAAATGAGATTTTCAAAAGTTAAGGGACCTATACTTACTTCTTTTTAAAACTGCTTTTCTCCCAATATCCCACTGACCTTAGTGACATTTTGCAACTGGAATCACATTAAAATTCCTTCCGGTTTGTGAGTTCCAATTATTTTAAACTTAGAGCCTGAAATGGCAATTTTAATTTGGGGCCAATGTGAGAATTTTATAAAAACTCGACCTCAAAACTTTAAAAACCTAAATCTCTGAACAATTTAGAGAATTTAGGAACTGACCTCATAATTTTTCAAGGTTGAGACATTTATTTATTAAATTTTTAACCCCAAAAGAATTGGTTTTTACAAAACGGGGCTAATTGTAAATTTTCTTTTTACAAGGACCTAACTCGAATTATTTTTATTTTTAAAGAAACAACCCTGGACCCTCTGACATTACTTATTCATTAAAATATCTAAATTTCTCAAAAATCCCTTGATTTATCGGATCGTCTTGACCGATTAATACGCGATCGTGGGGCGACTTCCTCGTCTTGCGATTTCGAATCTATAACGGACTTATGTTCCACCTAATCTTTCAATATATCGAAGATTGCTTATCCTCCCGATAATCATCTTCATCCAAATAACTCCACCGACGCCATAATTACCTTACGCAAATTTTCGAAACTTTTCATGAACTGCTTCCCGAATCAATATACTCATTGCTGGTTGACTACCCAACGTGTACTTACTTTCCTGTCTGAAATCAACTTAGTGTGTCGAGCTCATAGTCGGAATGGATACGTCGGGAATGGAACCAGGAAGCTCGGCTGCTATTCCACTCTCCGGCCCCATCGTCCTAATCCTGCAACTGAGGGATGGAGTTTGTCCAAGGGAAGCGGGTTGTAGTACTTGAGGTATAATCATGATTATGACAAATCCGAGTCTTGCTAGCTCCACTTGTGGATTTTGTCTTTGCCTATGGAGCGATTAGGTGACAGTCTTGACCATCTTGCTCGGGAGTTACAAGGAAGAACGAAGGAATCGCCTCGATCCACACGATTCGAGTTAATCGGATCCGCTTTGGTTGGCGCTTACAAACCGTGACGCAACCGCTACTTGTATCAGCATAGGTTGGCGCTACAAATCCGTATGCAACCGCTACTTGTCTTGCATAGGATTGGCGTTACAAATCAGTGACGCAATCCTCCCCGCCTGCTGCTTGGACCATAGTGCCTCGCTTGACCCGAATCGAACTTTTTTTAATCGTATAAGTATATTACTTAAATATATTTATCACGACGATTGTGGATCGTGTGTGAAATCATGCATCATCTCTCACGCGTTTTCATACAACTAAATTTCTCGCATTAACTATATACATATCGCCACACTTGCACACGATCACCCCACCCACCGAGATTTCTATCTCACCCTTCCTCGTTTTCTAACCTTAGACGATGACTATGTCGAAGAAGTTGAACCCGCCTTGATTGAATTCTCGTGCTCCTTTGTTGGACTTACTTCCTATTGATATCTATGTTCTTGGACCGCTTTCTTTTATTTTTCTACTATTGGACTCTTTTATTTATTTTTTGCCATTCTCGATCGTAATTTAAGGGCGTAGGACCCTTTGACACTTAAGGCGATGATATGATGTGTACTTTATTTCCTAGTTAATCGTAAGGTATTTGGTTTTTGGGATGTATTTGTAATCGTAATGTACTTGTAGTTTTCATTTGCTTTAGACCTTGTTTCACTTGGGATTGTTGCATCGTTTTCTAGAATGTTGGGTTTATTTCGTTTAAGTGATTGATCACCGTCGCGTCGCATTTGGGGCGTGACACCTCACGCCTCTTCGGTAATATAATGTCGTCTCGAATCATTCTAATATACTCTGAAAATTTATCATATTGGTGAATTAATTTAAGGCATTAAAAATTATATGAACCAATTTTAAAACTCAGTGGAAACCTAATTAAATAATAATCACTTTGGGAATGAAAAATAAAATTATTGATGCATATAAATAAAAAGTCATAGCATTAACAATAGGCAAAAAAAAAATTTGGTCCTTTAACTTACACAACTTTGAGATTCCATCCTTTTTCTTTTTGCTTTTGACAAATAGTCTTTGTTCTCAACAAAAAATTGAGATTTGGTCCTCTTACCGCTATAAGATGTTACTTTGACTGTTGAGCTGATGTGGCATTTTATTTTTCAAAGTGTTTAATTTCCATTTAAAAACAATATTTAAATCTTACATGGCATCCTAGTTGACTTAAATGATGGAAAAATTAATTAAATGAAACAAAAAATTTGAAAAATCTGAAAATATTATCTAAAAATTCTGAAAATTGTTTTAACAAAATTTAAAATTATTTGACTTTTTGTAACAAAGTTTTAAAAAATTCGAAAAATCATTTTAAAATCTAAAAATTAAAATATCTAAAATTTGATAATTTCTTTAAAAACTAAAAATAGTAAAAACAATATCGAAATTATTTTAAAATTACCAAAAAAAATACGAAAGTTGTTAAAAAAATATAAACTGTTTGAAAAAATCTGAAATTTATTTGAAATATTGAAAAATATTTTATTTTTGAAATAGAAAAACTCAAAATTATTTTGAAAAAGTTGTTTTTAAACTAAAAGATGTTTAAAAATCTGAAAATTTGTTTACAAAACTAAAAAAATAGTTAAAAATCTAACAATTATTTGAAATATTAAAATATAAAATTAAAAAAAAAATTAAAAAATGTCCAAAAACCTGAAAATTTGTCTAAAAATCTGAAAATGGATTAAAACTAAGACTTTTAAAAATTTTACAAAAAAATATGAATTATTTTAAAAAAAACAATCCAACAATTACGCCAAATATATAAAATAATCTAACTTTTAAACAAATTTCAGATTTTTTTCCTTCGATTTTCAGATTTTTTTTTACATATTTGGCATAATTTTTAGATTTTTGAAAAATAATTTATAGTTTTTTAAAAACAATTCTAAGTTTTTACTCAATTTTTTTCTTATAAAAAAATTCAGATATTTTTTTTTGTATAAAAATTTCAAAAGTGTTTTTTTTAATCCATTTTCAGATTTTTAGACAAATTTTTATTTTTTGAACAATTTTCGATGTTTTAAAATAGTTTATAATATTTCAAATATATTTCAGATTTTTTAAAACAGTTTATTCATATTTATTTTTTTGTAATTTTAAAACAATTTCGATATTTTTCTATTTTTAGTTTTTTTACAAAAACTATCAGACTTTATATACTTTATTTTTAGATTTTAAATTTTTTTTTTTGAATTTTTTAAAACTTTGTTACAAAAATTCAAATAATTTTTAATTTTAGTAAAACAATTTTCAAATTTTTAGATAATTTTTTTCATTTTTCAAAAAACATCTTTTATTTAATTAATTTTTCCATCATTTAGGCCAACTAGGATGCCATGTAAGATTTAAATATTATTTTTAAATGAAAATTAAAAAATTTGAATATAAAAATGCCACGTCAGCTCAACAGGTCAAAGTAACCTGCTATAGGAGGTAAGAGGATCAAATCTCAAATTTTGTTGAGAAAAATGACTGTTTGTCAAAAGCAAAAAGAAAAATGATGGAATCTCAAATTGGTGTAAGTTAAAGGACGAAAAAAAATTGCCTTAACAATATATCTACAGTGGTCCTATTCACAGTTAAAACGAAAATAACAATAAGATTTAGTACTGGTATTATTACTGTTTCCTTTCTCTAATCAGAAGCTCAGTTTTAACTAAAATTAGTAAAGTTAGGTATGAAGAACATGCACATAGACAAAACCTTCATCAAATAAAATTATGAAAATAAATCTTCTTGAATCGTATGGTTTCCTTAGGTTTGTTTTAAATCTGAATCAAAAAGCTCAAAACCTGCCCATTTCCTTCTTCCTATTCTGCTTAAAGTTTTAATAATAGTAGATAAAGAATGATTAAAGCCCTTTCAACGGTAATAATCCGAGATCAAAAAATTTGAGACATATAGAGACAAATGAACTTATCAAAGAAAAAATTCAGAAAACAATCAATTATAAACATTGGTGAGATGATAATTGTAAACCATGGAATACTTTGAAGACATCCTAATTTAAAGTAAACAATAAGAAGAAAAAACAATGAATACAGAATGATATGGAAAAGATTATTGAACAAAATTTAAGAAAAAAACTTGAAATCAGCACTAACCAATTAAATAAAGAAACTGTCAAATCGTGGCACCAAATAAGAAACACAGAAATTGAGAGAGAAGAATCTCATATTTCCATGAATGACATCCGGCGAAATTTTTCTGGTAGTAGATTTATCCTTCCTTTCGTTCATCGATCTATTCTTTGAAAAACAATTCCGCAAGAGATATATGTATTGTTGCTTCGATTAAATATCTACTCCTTGATTGAGAGGTGATATTGTACTTGAAAAATATGTATTGTTGCCTGAATTATCTGAAGAGTTTGTTGCTTGAGTTATCCGAAGAGATTGTAGGTTGAGGAAGATAAAAAGTAGGATTGTGGGTTAAAAATGCATGAAGATGAAAAACTAATCCATGAAGATGAAAAGTAGGATTGTGATTGTGTAACTGTTAGCTTCTATGAAAAACTCCAATAACGTCTGTTGAGATTGTTAATTAATTTCTTTCCCCCTTAATTGTTAATTAATGATTTTGCCTTTGTGATTATTATTAGATTAGAAGGGTGTTTTTAGCCATATGTAAATTTGACAGAAACTTTCATCCTTTTAGGGTAGTTATAGATTATAGATTAGTGTCTGCAATGTAAAGTATAAGCACTGACTTGTTTTTTTTACATTTTTTGCAGTGATTTTATCACACAATGTAGACCACGTGGTCTGTGTGAAGTGGTATCCAAGCTGACTCTTGCACAAAAGAGAGATGTTGAAGCCATTAGTTTCCGAGGGCTATTAAAGATGGCTGGGGTGAATGCAATCCCCACAAAAATGATGAGATGGTTAATTAGCAACTTTAATGGTACAAGCCAGCTTCTTAGGATAGATCAAAATAGTAGTTTTGTGGTGACGACGGATGATATTTGTGACTGTTTCCTTATGCCAAAGAATGAGGGTTGTGATGTGTTAAGAAATAACGAGAGTTCGGGTCTAATGGCTGATTGGAATGATAGGTACAAATTTAAGGGAGACGTTAGTTTGAAGTCTTTTAGGTCCAGTGATGGAGAAGATGGTCGACGGCGGTGATGATTTTAAATGTTTTTTTATGTTATTTTCATTGTTTTCCTTCTTAACACCAAGTGCCAACAGGAACGTGGACTTTGGTGTTTGACGGTCAGTTGTTGAGGTTGAAAAAATAAACCAGTTGGATTGGTGCACACATGTTCTGAATAGGATGTGTGTTCTTTGTGAACAAGTATAAAACGGGAATGTTAAGAATGTTAATGGCTGCGTTTTGGTTCTGCAGATCTTGTATTTTCATCGGTTGAAATGGCAAGGTCATGCGGAACCCACAATCCTACCATTGATACAACATTGGAATACCGAGAGAATCAAGAACAGGGTTGCGGAAGAAATTGTAGCCGAGGAATTCGGACAGAAGAGTTTCGCACACACATATCCTGTGTCTTGTAGGAAAAGGCAGAATGTGAAGAAAAATCGTGGCGAGGAAAATATTGGTGAGGAAGAAGAGCGAGTGAAAGATGAGGAGGACGGGAAGAAAGGTGAGATGGAGGAGAGAAAGAAACATGAGAAGGATGATGACAGCGAGGACGGTGAGTTGTTCGAATTGATCAATTATAAGCTCCCATAGGGAGAGATGGTGGATGAGGAGATCCACAAATTGGCCAAATGTAAGATAAATAAATGTTATATATATATTATTATTTACTGCAAAAGTATTAGTAGTTTTCTAATGATTTTTGCTATTTTGTTTTGCAGGAAATGACTTAGTTATTCCTGTTGCTGAGGAGGGACATGAATGTTATATTTCATGCGCACATGGAGAGGGTCAGGAAGCTGCAGACACAATTCCACCAAAAAGAAACTTTATTATCTCCGATTCTTTGAGTTATTGTCCGAGACTCAATAGTTTTTTCAAGTGCCAAGCTTCATGAATATGTTGATGAGGTTGTGAGCAAATTAGAAAGAATGAAGAGATTCATAGACCCTTCCATGCCCCGCTTTGATATTCTGACCCCGGAAGAGGATTTAATACATGATGATGTAATACCTGGGATGAATAAAGATGCACCTGTTGTGCATGATGATGTAATATCTGAGGAAAAGGAAGAGGTGGATGACGATAAGGAAGAGGTGTAGGATGATGAGGATGATAAGGAAGATTTGGAGGATGATAAGGAAGAAATGGAAGATGAAAAGGAAGAAATTCTTGTGAATCAAGAAGCCATTGATGATTGTGTTGCATCCCTTGAGAAGGATGATGAAGAGAAGAAGAATGAAAAGGAGTTAGTAGCAGTTGTTGAATCAGGTATTAGTTGTTGCACTGTAATGTATTAGTTTTTACACTATAATGTATTAGTTATTATACTATTATGTATTAGTTGTTGACCTTTGTAATGTATTAGTTGTTACATAGTAAAGTATTAGTTGTGATACTGGAAGGTATTAGTTAGTTGATACTAATAGTTGACTATTGTTTTGTGGAAACATTTGAACAGTGGCCCATCCGTGAGAAGAAACTTTTCAGGTGTTCATTTATGAAAAAAACACAGCAAGAATTTTACTGGTGTTGTGTTGTCAAGGAAGCAAAATGATGTGACTGACTACTATTTCTTCAATCACAAACGAAAGAAAGAGTAAGTAATGTTTGAACTGCCAGTTTTGATTATGTTATTTGAATAATATTTTTTTCATTATTAACTTTTGTAAGTTATTTTTTTCAGTCGAGATGAACCAATTTTTGCACATGCTGGTGTTTTTTACGTGTCGCTGGCTGATATGCACACGTTGAACGATGAAAGTTTGATCCACATCAATATAATTGATGCATGGGCATTGCTCCTCAATAGAAGAATTGTGGATGCAAAGAGGAGGAAATGCATTTATTTCTATGTTCAAAGATTCTCGTAAGCAAACAATGTTGTTTTTGATGTATTGTCATGCTCTACATTAAGTAATGGTATGTTTAATATTGTGTTTTATTTTCAACAATTATACATAGGAAACATTTCTAATGGGTTTGATTGTTGGATTCACTGGATGAGAGCAGTAAATGTGATGGACTTGAGTGGGTTTGACTTGGTAAAAAAGCAATAAAATTTCTAATGTATTAGCTATTATATTGTAATGTATTAGTTGTTATACTGGAAGGTATTAGTTGTTACACTGCAATGTATTAACTAATATTCTTTTTTTGTTGAAACTGTAGATTTTGTTTCCCAATTTGCTTCAAAGGGCATTTTGTAGCTATTGTCATAAATTTTATCTTTGGCAAGGTGCAATATCTGGATAATTTGGTCCACCATGAGGTCATTGTGGAAAAGTACAACAAGCTCGGATTTGTGGTAAACTAATTTTTCTTATAGGTTTTTCACTTGATCCAAAAAGTAATTAGTTAATATTCTTATGGTTTTTTCACTTGATCCAAAGAAAAT
This sequence comes from Rehmannia glutinosa, assembly GCA_016081115.2. Taxonomy (NCBI): domain Eukaryota; kingdom Viridiplantae; phylum Streptophyta; class Magnoliopsida; order Lamiales; family Orobanchaceae; genus Rehmannia; species Rehmannia glutinosa. Next base: position 21,345,477 of record CM071932.1, on the reverse strand, counting down.
AATTTTTCTATTCTCAGCGAAAGAATTAAGTCATCCACGAGCCAAGGAGGTTGAGCGTTTTCCACTGGGAAAATATTCCCTTCACCGCAAGGCAAAGACTAATAATGTCAATTGTGGTGTATTTTTAATGCACCACATGGAAAATTTTATTGGGCAAGTCTACTTAAAGCCGTGATTTGAAATTGGTATGATTCTTGTCGAAACAAATATTGCTTATATTGATCCTTTCATGTATGATTTTTTTCATGCCTTTCTTTTTGTGTTTTTTTGTAGCGCAATGAAGGCGTGCTTTAAGGGCATCATTCTGTTTAGAATTCTCATTGAACCCATTGAATGAGAAATGAGTTCAACTTGAGAAAGATGTTCTTGAATTTGCGTGTGCCCTGAAGTAGCTTGAAAAATTATTATCAAGTAAGATTTTATTGAACCTAGAGTTAATTTTAATAGTTTCACAGTGATATATTTTGTTAACATAGTGTGTTTATGATGTACGAGTTAAAGATTGTTGGTTGTTTGTATTTTAGAGGATGGTTGGTGCAGGGGGATCGTTTTGCTGGCTAGATTTTTTGAATGTTATGAAAAAACAATTTCAATATTTTAGGCAAGTATTACTAGTTACGTGTAAATGTATTCTGATGGAATGTAAAAAGTATTAGCACTGCTTTTTGTTAGCCGTAGATGGTTGGTATAGGGGATTATTAGAAGTACAACTAACGTATTAGTATTGAAACTTGAAATTATTATTATTGAAACTTGAAATTATATGTATGTTTTTTCATGTGTTTGTCTTGAAAAAAAATTTTGTTCAATAAATGTAGTAGTTGTTGAACAGAAAAGTATTAGATGTGAAGCATAAAAGTATTAACATAAACGAGTAATTTTTTTATGCAAACTACTTGTTGAGGGCTTTTTACAAGCAGTTGCAAGTATTGTAGGTTCAAGTATGTTTTTACAATGCATTAAGTTCAAAGAATAAACAATCCTAGAACAAGTATTATGGGGTTCGGAATGTTTTTAGAATGCATTAAGTTTAAATAATAAATAATCCTACAACAATAAAACATGAGATACGTTACAATGTATCACACACAAATAAGAAATGTATCGAGTAGATACAATGTCAAGTATTAGAAGATACGTTACAATGTATCGTCCCATGTGAGAAAAAAGTGGCACAACCAACAATGTATTATAGAACATCGATATGGAAATACATCGAAATAATCGGAACCATAACAATATAACAAGTTACTGAATTCCCACTCAAAAATAAGAATGTATCGTGAGATACATTAGCAAGTATTAGAAGATAAGTTACAATGTATTACCGGAGAAGTGATTTGTAAACAATAATCAGATTTAAGTACAAATAATCGACCATTCTAAAACAGTCTAGGATTAGGAGTTTTCGACCCGAACTCCCTTGATGTATTTGTGTTTGATGTGTCAACACTCTTCTTCTTCTTGTTTTTTTTTTTTCAAAATGCCCTTTCGCTCTTTGTTTTTACGCTTTTGTAATCGAGCGAGTAGGATATAGGATATTAGTAGAAGAACTAGAAATCTCAGTTTCAGCTGCAGAATTCATTGTAGCAGCCATCAATTCATCAATTTCCATAGAATCCCGGTTATAAGCAACTTCAAGGATTCTTCTTGCTTCCTAATTTTCTTGGCATTTCAATACCAGATTATAATACTTGCACGCCATTTCATGACGCTAATGAATGCAATCCTTAGGCCTGTTACTCTGTCCAATTCCTCTATCTAATCTATCCCATAGGCCTGTTACTCTGTCCAATTCCTCTACCTAATCTATCCCATAAGTCCTTTTTTACAAACTTTTTCCACCTTCTTTTGATATAACAATTTTGTATTCCAGTCACCGAATTCACATGAAGGACCCATAACGAATAACGACACAGTAAACCACATTCCTCAAATCTCTTGCAAGAGAAACTTATCAATTTAGTTGCAGTACAAAATGTCACTGTATGTGAACCAACTCCATCATCATTCAAAACAGTATAAAACATAATGTCGCTCTCAAAATGTAACATTGTACAAGAAGTGGAAATTGACTTCAAAAATTCATCTTCAAAATCTTTAAAAAGTGTCAGTGTGTATACCTCAGAAGCATGCCTAAATAGTCCAGTCAATGGCAATATAGATGTAGGAGCCGCTCTTGAACATTGAAATTCATCCTTTGCTTCATTGCTCCTCCAACGTTTAATTGTTTCCTTGAAAATCCCATAAAAGTCAGTCAAACTGGTTGTTTTCTTCGTATTAAATTCAATGGCATAGTTTGTACTTTCACTTCGCTGTGACAATAATATTCCAGCAGAGAAAAAGTCTTTGTTAAATGATGTACACCACTTCTCTTTTAAATCGAATATCCTCTTAAACTATGTATGGTCTTCTAACCCATTTTTTGTAATCATTTTATCCCAACAGTCCTAGAATTCTGCTTCAGTTGTGCACCCCGATAAACACTTGATAAATGCGTCATTGAAGCATTTGTAGCCTTTCAACTCCCCGAACCGGCTTACAACATTTTGGTAGAGGTGCCATAAGCATAACCTATGTCGTGTTCCTGGAAAACCTACAAAAAAAATAAACAAAACAGATTAAAAGTATTATATATAACAATTGGATGTATTAGTATTAAGAAAGAAAAGTACTACATATAAACAGAAAAGTATATTTTTGAATATAAACTGAAGTGCAGTTTGCAAGACAGAGCACAGTTCAGTAGACATTACATTTAACACTGAAAAGTATTACACACGACATTGTAATGTATTACCATTAATAAAGAAAAATATTACACATTAACTGAAGTGCAAATTGTACATTAATATTTTTCCTTTTCAATTGAATTTCCAATTGCTAGATCTCGATCTGTGAAGATTGATATAGGGCATTGACCCTCCATTGATTTCTTAAAAACTTCAAAAAGCCAATTGAATGATTGATTTTCTCATCCTTTATGAAGGCACAACCAAACATCACGTTCTTCCAATGATTATTAATCCAAACAAAAGGGGCACAAATCAAATTATACCGATGTGTTTGATATGGTGTATCAAATACAACAACATCACCGTATATCTTCTAATCCTCCTTCATCATTGAATCCCTCCAAAAGATATTACACAATCTTCCCATATCATCTAATTTAACTGTGAAAAAGAAGTCTTGATCTTTAGTATCTTGTTGGTACAACATGTCAATCAGCGTTTGTGCATCGCCTGCCTCTATTGGATTCATTTTGAAACGATTCACAAAATTCAAGTGGTCCTTCATTGTATGGCCAATGCACTCTTCACCCCCTGCATCTTGTGCCATGTATCGGAAAGATTCAGTGGCTCTCATTCCAGAAGAAATCATCTCCCCAATAGCATTAGTTTTTTAAGTTGTAATCACCCTTTCAGAACGATGCAAATGACCCACTCTTTTCTAATGAGTTGGTGGTTGTGCAACATACTATGTCAATAATTTCATAAACACCATCGCTGTTCAATTTTGCCCTCAATGATGCCCTACATCCTGTTCGTGTATTATACAATTTTTTCTTTTTTTTCTCAATGGTGTTTCTGGATCTTGTAGATCCCTCGCATGAACATACAAAATATTTTTCCGTCACAACACCAACATCATTGCATCTCGTAGTTGTTTTACGAATACTAGATCCAAGCTGCCGAGCATGATTGCGATACATTGTATATATTTCTTCAACACTATTCCTCTTCATACCAATAAGACAACCAGTCAAGTCTTACATTATATTTAATGAAGAAAATAATCAACGAGGAAGGAATGTATGAAAATTATGACACTTTTCGAGAATAAAACACAATACTTTTTGCATGTATTTGTAATACTTTTACGAGCAACAAAAATAATATTTACCTTCGGTTTCTATTCGAATGATGTTGTCCCACTTCTCTTGTGTCATTATTGCCTTTTTCATTCTCATCACCGGAATTTGTTAGTGTTTAACACCTAAAAGTAATACAAGTTAGGAACAACTAAGAAATAAAATACATAATATGATGCACCTAAAAGTCTGATACATTTATTTGATACATCTAATACATTGGAATGCAATGTGTAATACTTTTCCACAAATTTATGCCATTTAATAATAAAACAGAGATTTACACGAAGCTGTAAAGTATAATACATTTTTCTAATACATCAAATACATTAGAATGCAATGTGTAATACTTTTCTTTAAAGTTGTGCCTTTAAAATGTAAAACAAAGACTTTCTACGAAGCTGTAAAGTCTAATACATTTTTTAAATACATCTAATATATTTGAATGCGACGTGTAATACTTTTTAATAATGAACTAAATGAAAAATATACAGCATTCACGTTTGATACCTCTGTCATTCTTCAAGTTGTCTCCAGCCTCCATTTTTGCACCTTCTTAAGCTTTAGTCCAATGTAGATTTAACTACTAAGTAGTTGGAATATAGACACAAACTAATACCTATTAGGCTCGATGCGAACACATAGATTGATGGTTGTGCGACGGAATTGATGATCGAAGGAGGTGGTGGTGCGAATTTGCAGAGATGGCGGAATACCACGCATTGTAGGTGCGCACCGGTGGGTGCGCCGTGATTTGGTGTTTCTTACGCCTCCTTCGGTGTTGTTTTTCGCCGCTGTTGTGTTGTATTTTATGGGAGTTGTGGCTCGCGGCGGGGTGGTTGTGGTTGAAGGAGGAAGGAGCTGGGAAATTAGGGCTCCAATCATGAGGATGTCCGAATGGGAATGGAACCCCTGGTGTTTTTTCTGTTAATTTTTTTTATATATATTTTTGCGGATCCGGGTCAGTTCTGCGAGATGCGTAAGATATTTAGATCCGTCTAACGGATCTAGATCCGTTAGATAGTCTGACAGGAGACCGGCTCTTTTAAAAATATACCAAGTTATTAAAGATTTTAAAATATGAATATTGTGAATAGAAAAAAATATTAAAAATATATGTTTCTCAATAAGTTCAAATGAAAACCCTCCTAATTCAAATATTCTCTGGAAACTTCTTTGTTTCCTAAAGCTCTGTGAAACTTGACTTCGCTTTCCATCCGAGAAATGAAAAAACAAAGATTTGGGGATTGACAACCTCCACGGCTCCACCAGACTTCCTCAAAGTCCGGACCACCCTCCTAATTTTTCTATTTTTAATATAGAAAAGAAAGATTTGGCGATAAGGAATAAGAGAGAATGCAGGCCAAAACAGATTTGTTCGGATCTTATTGTATTTGGTATCATCTTGTAATATAATATTATCAATATACGTATTAAGTATATCTTGATTATCTTCATAAAGCAGAGGGTGCTTATAAGCTATTCAAAACAGATTTGTTCGGATCTTATTGTAATTGGTATAATCTTGTAATATAATATTATCAATATACGTATTAAGTATATCTTGATTATCTTCATAAAGCAGGGGTGCTTATAAGCTATTCAAAAATTCTCATAAGTTTTTTGAGAGTTTATAACCTCTTACAATTTGGTTGGTAAATTTTTTCCAAAATAGCTTATAAAATCCTAAAGAAAATCATTTAGGAGCTTATAAGTGTTTTTTTAGAAAAGAAAGAGAATCACAATTTTTTCAAAAAACAGAAAATTTTATTTGAGCAGTATCATTTAATTTTAACTATTTTATTTAGTCACATAGTCAAAAATTATATTAGTGCACGCAAGTAGCACATCTACCTAACAAATATTTAACTGGAATGTGTTAGGCCAAACACATTAGCCTTGGTACTGTTACAATTAATGAAAGATTAGTTGGATATTCACTATTTACATCTTTGTTTGATTGTGGATAATCAAGGGAAGTTTTTGGAAAAGACTGGGAAAAGAGAGTTTGATGGATGCACCGAAAATGTTTGTAGTATAACATAAATGCATCGAGAAATATAATGTAATGTTTGGTTGCTGATGTAGGGAAATAAATAGTAAAATGTGCTTCGGAAACATATCTTACTGGTTGGAGGAGGAGATAAATTCCAAAAAAAACGAAAGATACAAGATTCGAACCCTTGTCAACACCCTTATAAAGGGTTAGTGATACCTTTATATCTATTATGAACCTAGAAATTTTATCACTACAAAATTGTCAATACTGGTAAAACTTGCACACTTTACCTTAACCACACAACTTTAATACATGTTAAACTAACTTTAATTAATTTATTACCATTAAATTAATTTTCGGAAAACAGCCCATTCTGGTCGGCAGTGTTATACTAGCTATTACATTTCAGTGACCACGGAAATCGGGAGCACACCAAAAAAAATTCAATGTGCCAAACACCGCTATTCTTTAATTCTTACAATAATAATAATAAAAAAGCAATAAAACGTTGTACTATCAGTTATCACCTGGCAACCTTATCCATTACTGTTCCCCATACCCCCTTTAAATACTCAACAAAAATTCACAAACTCCATCATAAAGAAAACAAAACTTCAACCGAGTGACAGAAGAAAGTCAAAAAGAGTAAATTTTTGCCGAAATTCTTTGTTTTTGGTGAAGAAAAAAAAATGGCAGATATAGCAATGTTGGTTGCAGAAGAGTATGAGAGAAGGGTAAAAAGGTCAAGAAAAAGTGGTGAAGAGATTGAATTGCTCTCTTGTGTGGGAGTTTTGGGGCAGAATTTTAAAGGGTCTTCATCTTCTTGGATAAAAGAGAAGATAATATTTGTGGGGGAGGACAAAATGGGAATTTTGGCTAAAAGGGGTTTGGAGCCTAAGTCCCAGATGAGTCTGGCTGCTAGCAATGGTTTCTTTTCTGCTTAGAAAATCTTTTTTTTCTTTTTTCTGTATGTATATTTGTATGTTTTGTTCTTGTGCATTTGAGATGTGTAAATAACTATTTCCTAATTAACGCAGAATGAATTTACCACATTTAGGCCTTTTTTTTCTGACCTGTACGAGTTTTAATTGATATAATCATCCAGTTTGAAGACCTCTTAATCTTGAATTCCCTGTTATAAATAATTACAGAAGTGATCTCGATGTTTAGCCTAATTACAAAAAACATATGGTTCTCTTTCAAAACTATAAATACCTTGACATTTGTTTCTCTTTTACAAGTTGCAAAGGTAAAATGCAAAACCTTTGTGTTTGTAACACCTCAAGGCCTTTTGTAATTTTGAACAATAATTGGTTTTTTTTTGTTTCTGTAATTAGGCTATCTCTGAGGTAGTTTTTGCAATTATAAAGAATGTGAAGTTAAAATTCACATTTTTTTTGTCTTAATTTTTTTTTTTGGCTATTTGTGCTAATAGGATTGATGTTACTTGAGCACCCTTCTCCACTGGCTAGATGATACACACATAGTTTTACATTTTTTTTTGGGTATCAAAGAGTTGAAAGGATGTTTGAATAGTCCTTTTTACATTAGACCAAATTTATGCTGGGCATGGATTAAAGAAAAGATAATCAAGGAGGAGAAAATGGCAGAGGTTCTCTTTTACCCTGGGACCTGGGTTTTCTAATGGTGATCATCTTAAATTAAAGGAGAAAAATGGTCATTTTCAACCCTGCTTTAGAACGTCAACCCCACCTTTCTCTCTATTTTTTTTTTCTCCTACCTCTCACTACAAACCCTAAACTTTAAACCCCTTCCCTCCCCCCAGCCGCCCCCCCCCCCTCCCCTCCCCTCCCTTCTCCTCCTCCTCCTTATCCCCTCCCCTCCCCAACCATGCTTCATGATGGAGGCCAACGAAGACATATCCTCATGTTGTGTTATTCGGAGGTGATCGGAATTTCCGATCGAGAGTGGAGGCAAGTCGGAGGTTGGAGCTACAAAGAGGAGAGTTGGTGCCGGGTAGGTGATGGGTTGCGGTTGAAGATCGGGTGAGGGAGAGGCATTTTTCTTTTTCTTTTTTTTTTTCGATTTTTCTGTATTTTTTTTTTGAGTTTTTTTTTTACCTAGTTGATTTGCGAAACTCGTAGGCGGTCGAGAATTTCGTCTTGCGGTGCGTGAAGTAGCTCGTGCCGGATTTGTTCGAGTTGGGTAGTCTCCCTTGAGGAGTGCCTTAGTCCTCCTTTCGGAGGTGGTTTAGTTTCCTATGGAGTCTTAGTTTTCTTTTGTTTTGTGTTTTTAGTTTTTTCTTGTTTTGCTCCCTCGAATTACGGTGGTTATACCTCTCGTGATTTAGTTCTCCCCTTGACATGTATCAATGTATGTATGTTCAAAGTGACCATTTTGCTTTGGCAATGTAAGTTTTGTTGTGTAATGAATATATTTCTATCGTTTAGGAAAAAAAAAAACCCTGCTTTGGAAAATTGAAGTAGTTGAAATGAATTGTGCTTGTGTGTGATACTCGTATGTTGGCTATATTTTGTATTTGATGGAACTCAACTAATCACTCTTGTGGGATCAACCTTCTACATAGTCGTTGAAGCTTTTGATGTCACGGTGGTTGATCCGTGTTTGATTCCATGTGAGTGTATCTGTTTCCTCCCATACTATTCCCATTTTACTTAGGAAAAACTAATCACTCTTGTGGGATCAATCTTCTACTTCAATGGTAAAATTTGTGCTGTTAGGGTAATTGTGTATGTGTTTTCTCTCCTATTATCCCGTTGTAGGAAAAAAAAAAATTAATCACTCTTGGTTAAAAAGAGCATTAATGAAAAGATTTGCGAGAAAACATTTAATCCTCATTTGATAAAAATTAATTTAATTAAGAGTTAGGGTAGTCATGATTTAACTGTTATTGAAAACAAAAATTCATGTCGAGACCGAACTAGTCCACTGTTAGATGGATCGACCAGCGGATCCGATCCGGTGGTATTTCTATAATATTAGTAGTGGTGTTTTAGTAGTTTTCAAGGATCACCGGTATTAACAGTCCCTCTGAAAAGTATTAGCCGTCCTTCTAAAACGTATTAGCAGTTCTTCTGAAATGTATTATTAGCTCCAAAGAGTATTTTAGTATTTCTTCCCGAATATACTCCCGAAATGTATTAGCAAATCAAAAAGTATTAGTAGTTCCTCGAAAAAGTATTAGTAGTTCCCTGGAGAGTATTTAAGTAGTTTTCCTGAATATAATTAAATTTTTCTCCCGAAATGTATTAACAGTCGTTCTGAAAAGTATTTGCCGTCCTTCTAAAAAGTATTAGCGATTCTTAAAATGTATTAGTACCTTGAAGAGTATTTTAGTATTTCTCAAGAATATAATCCCGAAATGTATTAGCAGTCCCTCAAAAAAGTGTTAGTAGTTTCTCGAAAAAGTATTAATAATTCCCTGAAGAGTATTTTAGTAGTTTCCCTGAATATAATTAAATTTTTCTCCCGAAATGTATTAGTTGTCCCTCGGAAAAGTATTAGTAGTTTCTCGAAAAAGTATTAGTAATTTCCTATAGAGTATTTTAATAGTGCTCCTGCAAAGTATTAATTTTTCTTATAAAATGTATTATTATATCTCCAAAAAGTATTAGTAAATCGATACTAATACTTGTATCATTTAGTGTTTCGTCTTCAAATACTCTTCATCGCAATATTCATTTTTTAGATTACCTGGAAAAAAAAAAAAAAAAAAACAGTGAGCAAATCTTTCAACTTATTCCCTAAACTGCCACCCCTTGCACTGTTTTAATCTTTTAGAAGAAAGACTACTACTCCTTGTTGCGAGTTTTGGGTTTCAATTTCATGCCTGCTTATAAATCCTTGTTCGCATAATTACTTTTAAGTCTAGCAATCAAATTACATATAAGTTCAGTTATTGTTCCAAATTGCCAGTTTGCCTTCGATTAGATCATGGTAGAAGTGGTGGAACTACTAAATCATCCAGTAAACGTTGGTTTAAGTTCCAATTAAAAACCGAATTTATCAAACTTGAGCCAACTCCAAATTTTAGATGAAACCATAATTTAGTTGGTCCTGAGCTCAAAAGCTGGGCCACGAACAACTTATTTGTGGGAGCTCAACAATTTATTCTTGGTATAAACACATATAGATATTAATTTTTCGCGGATCCGTCGTGTCTGCAAGATGAGTAGGATATTTAGACCGCTAACGGATCTAGATTCGTTAGACGGTCTGACAGAAGACTAACTCCTTATTAAAATATTAGTTTTGTTTTTCTTCTGCTATCTGTAAAAATGTGTGATCTAAACCACTTTATTATTTTTTTAAAGTTTTCTTGCTAAAGTTCCTTTCTTTATCGAGGTAGATTTTGGCTTCATTCCAAAAGGTTACGTAATGGTCTGGATATCTAAAACTATATACATTGTTTTCTCCAACTTAAATTTTAATATGCTAGATTTGATAAAAACAAGTTTATCTCAAGCTATAAAATTATACACGGCATATTCGAATCTTGAATATTAGTTAAATAAAAAAAGTAAATTAAAAAAGTGTCATCTCCACTTTGATAGAACTCGTGTTTTATCTAGCAAGTTCTACAAAAATTGTACGCGAAGAATGTGTCAGATTTAGCTTCGTCTATGTGATCTATCTTTTGCTTTGACTCTTTAAGGATCCGCTTAAATTAAATGTGACTTTTGGGTATCTATTGTCTCAAGATTGTGTTGGGGATTTATCACATACGATATTATATTCGAAAATTAAATCAGAAAACTTACTTGTAATTTCAGAAAATAAAATATGAAAATGCATAAACTTAGATCGATGCTAGAGTTTGATTCTATGTCTTTAAGATGAATTGTCCCGCTATGGTGTCCACGGTTGAATAGCAAACGTCTCCTAAGATACAACGGTCTCCTCTTGTTGTAGTAGCACTCCAAACAACAAGAGACGGTGAACTTCGAATGTTTTGTACTCTCTCTTTTTTTTATCGAAATTTTTTAACAGAAAACTATGCTTATGAATGTATGCAAATGTTAATGAATAATCTGCAGATTCTTGGGATATATATAGATTTACCAAAAGTCACAAGTGAAACAACACAACTGTTTGAACATATATGTCCATTTATTCTAACAGACACGTCCATTGGTCTCAAACGAAATAACACAAATATTCGTATAAACCTTTTCATTCCGAATAGTTTCAAATAAACAACCACACTTTTTGGCAACAATTTCTCATTCACCCGTAAATATCTATTATATTTCCAACAGATTGAACGAATATTACAAGATAATAAAACTAATTACAAACCAATCTATTGAAAAAGATAAATAATAAATCAAAAGATAAACAAAAATAAAGAATAAAACCAATTAGGGCAAGAGTAGGTCTCTTGTAAGACCGTCTCATGGATCGGATCAACAAAAACCCAACGAGTCAACACCATATCCAAGCCCAATCTACTAAAAGAGTATTGGTTCCTCCTGCTCAAAAACCCACCTTCTACCCCATATTTTTTTTTATTTTTTCTCTATGGTTTCTGTTTTTCAATTCGATATCATATGTTTCTTTCAACATTAAACCGAATGACAAATTATTCGAATTTGATGTACTTCTCTCGAACTGATATTTAAGACCATCATCAAACAAGTTATTAAGGCCTTTTGGGGCATATTAATTAATTCTACTATCCATCATCAACAAAACCTAGTTTCCAAACTGGAAATAATTATGTTTGTTTGGGCTTGCAATATTTAAAGCCATTTGGATGCAAATTTGAATCTTAGAATTGGATGTTGAGGTCGGAGAAGAAGATAGAAATGCGAATCTTTGGTTTTACCATGAAATTAAAGGCAAAAGAAGAAGAAAAACAAATGAAAAAGGTGGAGAAGACGAGTGGAAGAAAAAAAGACGAGGGGATAAAAAAGATCGTTGGAAATCCTTGTTGTGTTCAAGACACATTGAGGTTAAGAATGACAACATTGAGGGAAATTACGAAAAACTAATACTTTTCGGAGGAGCCAATAATACTTCTATGGGAAAAACTAATACTTTTCAGGAGGACTACTAATATGGTTTTTGTACTTTCAAATATATACTCTTTATACTAAAAGCTAATATATTTTAGGGAATGACTAATACTTTTCAAAAGAAAAAAAAACTAATATTTTTTTAGGGGAAAAGCTAATACTTTTTCAGTTTAATATGTAATACTTTTCAATTAAACGTGCAATAATTTCACCTAAAATCATAATACTTTTCAGTTCAACTTGCAATACTTTTCGCTAAAAAACTAATGATTTTTTAATTATCATCTCACCCACTATTAGCCTAATATTTATGAAAATGCCACTACTCTTTTAGTTGGGTAGCGGGTTGTGGGGATCAGTCTCATATGAAAAAATGATATTTTTCGAGTCTAAAGTAATACTATGTCAAGGGGAGATACTAATGTAATTTTGTTACTTTGAAAACGTATACTTTTTAGAGAAAAAGTGATACTTTTAAAAATAAAAAATGATACTTTTGAACAAGATTGTATAGAACATGTAAGTCCAAGCGGCTACGATAATCTAGAGGGGGGGTGAATAGATTATCTCCATTTTCTCGATTATGCCCTTTTTTTAAATACAAACAAGCCAAGACAAGAATGAAGGTGCGGGAAGTAAACAACACGCGTCGATTTATAGAGGTTCAACCCACCTAGGGTCTAATCCTCTACCACCCCAATATCTCCAGGATGGATTTCAAAAAGAAAAAAAGAATTTTATTAATTACCACAATTATTACAACAACACCTTACAACATCACCTTGAAGAGCACCACACTCTTCTTCAACACCACTTTGGAGATTACCACAATCTTCCTTGAAGATTACCACAATCTTCCTTCAACGGCACCTTGTGAAGATCACCACAATCTTCCGACTTGAAGAATACCAAATTCTTCAACACCTCAAAGAGCACTACACTCTTCAATAAGAAGATCACCACAATCTTCTTGCACCTATCACTTAGATCATCCAAGTGTGTTCTTACCAAAAGAACACTCACAAGGATATCTTGTGTTGAATGATAACCCAAATTCAAGATTACAACTCGATAATGAATGATACAAATTGAGTGCAAGTGTAATCAAGAAATAAGCCTAGACCTCAAGATGTGAAAGTGATAAGCTAGGCAAATTACAACAAGAATAATAACAAGGGATAATTACAAAAAGTACCCCTGAGGTTTGACCTAATTACAAAAAAACCCAACTAACTTTAAAACTTACAAAAAGCACCATGAGGTTTGATTTAGTGTTAAAATTAGGGGGTAATCTGCAATGATTTTACAAATATGAAGGGGGATTTTGAAATATATTTCAAACCTCAGGGGTAATTTTTTAAATTTTAAAGTTAGCTGGGTTTTTTTGTAATTAGGTCAAACCTCAGGGGTACTTTTTGTAATTATCCCTAATAACAATGAAGAACAAATATGTTTGCTTGAATGTATCTTGTTGTGTTGTAGTATTCTCTCTTGTTGTGTTGCTTCAAATCTTCCTCAATTTATAGGAGATAATTGATCATTGATAGGCTCCTCTTGGGGACAGATTTCTACAAAAAAAAAAAAAAAAATGCAATTAAAATCAAGATTATAGCCGTTAGAAATCAACCTCATAATTTAGGGAAAAGTTGTCTGTGCACAACAACGTTAAATTTTGTCATTGTCAAACAATAGGGCGATCGGTCGCGACAAATACGTAAACGAAATAACACAAAAAAAAACATCACTCGACCGGCCAGGGGGGCCCGACCAGGTAGACCATGGGTCCGACCGGCCGCCCCATGTGGACCGGCCACACCTGTTAATTTTTGAGACACACAGTCTAACTGTTTCTCTTCGTGCACCTGGCCGACTGCAGGGGTTTTTCAAATTGTCTCGTTTCTGCTGTTTCAAAACTTAACTTTCGGACACGGGTTGTTGCGGTTGAACACGAGACAAAAGTGTTGTCCAATTTTTTTATCGAAAATTAAACTTCAAAAATACTCAAAAAATAGTAAAAATATTTTAGATCGATCGGAGTATTTAAACAACATTAGAAATATTGTTTTGATGTAAAAACACATTAACACAAAATCATTAAAAGTGTTGTCCAATTTTTGTCGAAAATAAACTTGAAGAAATACTCCGGAAAATTAGTAAAAATAATTTGAATCATTTAGGAGTATTTGGACAACATTTAAAAACATTGTTTTGGTATAAAAACAAAATCATCAAAATCATGATAAAAATATTTATCTAACAAACTCCCCTTTTTTGATGATTACAAACCAAAACAATTTTAAAAGGTCGATTTTGAAAACAAAATAATTTTACCTGGTTAAAAACAAACTATCCGTTGTGAGCCACAACATTCCACGCAATATAATCACAAATATGAGAGTATAGATTTTCAAAAACATTTTTGCAAAAGCTCCCCCTATCAACATGCACAACAAGAGTAATGTAGAAGCAATCAACCAAAAGCTAAAAGCTCACTTTTATATTTTGAGCTTAAGAATCAAGAGCTTATAAGCTCCCCACAATAAAACATCATTAGACATGTAAATAACTCCATAATACAACAAATGGACTAAGTATGATCCACAACTTTTGGCTTTTAATAGCCACAACTTATAGCTTCTTTTCGAGCTTATTTTAGCTTCTTTGAGCTAATGAGCTTATAACATTTTTCTCCCCTTTGGAATCATCAAAAAGAATGTTAGCACGATAAAAAACATCATATATCCATTTCAAAGTGCATAATTTATCCGATTTATCGAGCTATTTGAACATTGAAGCTTATAAGCCAAATAAGAGGGAAAAGACGATCATATGATTTGTAGACACTCATGAAAGCTTATTTGATTTGCAAAACGTGATCTCTATAAATATATAAGACATTTGAAAATGAGAGAATCATGTAGGTGATGAATTTTTCATTGAAACATTTTTTCTAACACTTGGTAGGCGTCAAAAATAGAAAAAGATACATATAACCTTTGTAAATGTAATCAAGCCAAGTTTTTCATCACCAAAAGCAATATTACAAATATCATCCAACAACAATTAATAAGCTCATCATAAACATATACGAATTTCATCAAGAAATATACATATAGGTCAAGTTCTCAAGGGTTCAACCCAATTGAGATAAAGAGGCAGAATTCTTGCCATTTAATAGGTAAAGATGAGCAACAATGATGATAAACGAGCAATATAATCCCCAAGATATATGATTTATGCAACAAAACACATTTGAAGTGAATTGTGTGTGAAAATGGCAAAGGGGACGAAAAATGAACTAAACACATCAAAATGGCTAAGTCTGGAAAATAGAAGACATTTAAAGCATAAAACCGCATGGGCCGACCAGTCAAGGTTGAGGGAGACCGGTCAATGGTGGGCCGACTCCTCCTCAACCCGGTCCACCGGATCATCTGTTTTGCTAATTTTCGAAGTTTCAACCAAAAATCCGATTTTTCGCCCCTAAGTTTTAAAAACATGCAAAATGCAAACGTGGACCTCATTCAATATATATTATGTCATAATCAAGCTCGAAATGAGGTAAAAGACTTCGTGAAAATGGTTGAAAACAAATGTCCGCGAGTTATCCTTGAGAGACGAAATTAAACACATCTCAAATTTTTCGTTTTGGAAACGCAATCCCTTAGAAAAAATTAGCGAATCTCAATATGTTTAGTTCGATTATGACGAACTATATTTTGAGAAATTATTAACACCGAACTTGTTATCCCGAGAAATATAAATATTTTTAAAGACTATGGATAAGCAAGCCATAATAGGAAGTGCCTTTGAAATATTTGAAAATTTCTTTTAACGGCACTTTAATGAGATTCGTTGGGATTGTTTTTAAGTCGAGCATATAGACATAAGGCATAAAAATGTCAAGTCTATGGGAGTAATAAAAGTAGATAAACGTACCTCGAACTTGTTTGTCAATCAATATGACTTCCTTAACCTTTGTCAATCTTTTCATTGGTAGCTATAGAGGTTGAGATGGTTCTTCCTTCTTCAATGCCTAACTTCTTCAAAGGTTCTATTGTATACTTTGATTGTGAAATATAACCCCCTTCTAGGCATTGTTTAACTTGAATTCCAAGGAAGAAATTGAGCTCCCCCATCATGCTCATCTCAAATTCACCTAGCATCAACTTAGAAAATATCGTGCACAAAGATTCATTAGTAGCACCAATTATATTATCAATATAAATTTGCAAAAGTAAGCAATCTTTTCCTTTTTCAAAAAACAAGGAATGTAGTATCAACTTTACCTCTTGTAAAACTATTTTGCAAAAAGAATAGCTAAGCCTATCATATCAAACACGGGATGCTAGTTTTAAACATACAAGGACATTTGTAAAAGTAGTTTGGCCTAGAAAAATTTTCAAACCCCGATTGTTTTACATAGACTTCTTCTTGAATAAAACCATTTAGAAAAGTGGATTTAACATCCATTTGGTACAGCTTGAAATTTTCTTAAAACAAGAATAGGCAAGTAAAATGCGAACTGCTACTAAGTGTGCTACGGGTGCAAATGTATCACCAAACTCAATACCTTCTTCAATACCTTCTTCTTGACAATACCTTTGAGCTATTAACCTTGCCTTGATCATTAAGCTTGTTCCAAAATACCAAAAATTTCTGCAAAATCCTAAGAAGATATCTTGCACAAGAGCATAGTAATATCGAATAATAGAGACACAATAAAAGGTAACACATACTATGCTTTCAAACAAATCACAAGAGTTTCATAAAACATGTAAGTTCAAATATGCTTATAGAAAGCTATATGAGGTCTCTTTTGAAATATGAAAACCCGAGAATATATAGTTGAGACCTCATTTAAAAGAGGTATTTGAACAAGAGTTTTGACAAAAATGAATATGAGCAATCAAATGCATAATTTTGAGAGAAGGATGACAATCAAATGTTTTATCAAAACAAAATATAATCCTTTACAAGTCTCGGATAAAACAAGCTTTATCGAATAGTGCCTTTCAAAAATTGAAAAATCCTCTAAATGGCACTTGTATGAAATACTTTGAAATATCTTGAAAAATAAGCACATAGGCATATGTCAAAAAATATGTCGAGTCTATAAGATGAATACCAATGATGAGCGTACCTCGATAGTTTATGCTCCTCTTGACACATTATGACATAAATAGCCATTGGTGAAGATATATATATCCTACAAAATTCTTAAAACAAATCTTGCACAAAAGCATAATGGTACAAGTGTAGGCTAAGCAATAAGAGATTTCACAAATATGCTCATGCTATATAAATCCATAAGAGATAATAAAGCACATTAGCCTTAATAAATGCACAAGAGTTTTAAAAACATCATGTAAGGTCTCCTTTTCAAAATATTTTAAAAACACAAAGATTTATTGAGGACCTTAATTTAAAAACAAATATTTGAAAACTCATTTTGACAATAAAGGCACAAATAAAAACATGCATAATAACAAAATAAAATGCATATTTAATTAGGGAGATACGGTTTACCAATTATGCCATTTCCATGAGTTGTATCTTTCCTATTGTTGATGATATCTTCCCCTTTGAAAATCATCTTGTTGATGATAGCTCTTCCAATTGCTCCATTTCCAAGGAATTGTGTCCTTCCCATTGTTGATAGTGTCTTTCTCTTAGAAATTCATTGTGGTGATGTCTTTTCCTTTGATCAAATGAGACGGTCATTTGATGTCTTCTAGGCGGTATGAATTTTCCTTGATTATTATTCCGCCGGGTACCTAATATGACATTGATTTGTGGTACCCTCAAGTGTTTGGGTCCTTTGGGATTAGCTTTGAGACTTTTAGGTCCCCAATAATAATTAGAGATATTTCTAGCCCGACAAGTATTAGCCGTATGACCCTTTTTACCACAATAAAAACAAGTAATAATTCTAGGAGCATAATAATCAACATGCATAGAGACTTGATTATTTTTCATATGATTGACAACATTAGGCTTATGATCAAGTTCTAATTTCAAATTATCACAACTATGAACATCAACAATTTTGGTCATTTTATTGGTACTCAAGTTGAATTTTGATAAATCCTTTTTCATGCAATTAATATCCTCAACAAGAGTACTATTTTCTTTCTCAAGGTTTCTAACTTTATCAAGTGTGGTGGTGTGAGCACATGAAAGTGATTCATAGGAAGTAAATAAACTATCCTTATCATTTTTCAAAACATTGAATTCCTTTTTCAAATTTTTGGTATGTAATAAGTAAGCTTTGGAATTCATTTTGAAGCTCATCATAATCATTAAGCAAATCACTATAATCATTGTGCAATTCATTATCATAAGAATTAGAAGGTTTAGAACTTACCTCGTTTTCTTCGAAGCCCATAAGACATCGTTCGTTTTCATCGTCGGAAGTTGTAGGAAGCTCATCCCATGTTGTTGGGTTTGTATCCATGTGAGAAGTAGATGCTTTTGATTGGCTCCTTTCATTTGCATATACTTCTTCTATTTTCTCCATACTTCATGTGCCGATTTAATTCCTACAATATGATCATATTCCAAAATGGTAAGTGAACAATAAATAATATTAATAACTTTACCATTTAAGGAGATGATTTTCTTCTCTTCATCATTGAGCTCCTTGAGGACTTTGGAGGTGTGAGGTGTATCTTTCATTGGAATAGATTTTTCATTGACGACCGTATTCCAAATATCGAACCCGCAACCTTGTAGATAGCATTCCATTCTTTCTTTACAAAATGCATAATTTTTGGAATCAAATAGTGGTGGCTTGGTGGTGGAGGCGCCGGTAAGGTAGACTTCATTCGTAGCCGATGATCGTTCCTCTTTACTCGCGATGTGGAACGAGCTTGCCAAAGAGTTTGGCTCTGATACCACTTGTAAGTCCAAGCGGCTACAATAATCTGAGGGGAGGGATGAATAGATTATCTCCATTTTCTCAATTATGCCCTCTTTTTAAATACAAACAAGCCAAGACAAGAATGAAGGTGCGGGAAGTAAACAACACGCGTCGATTTATAGAGGTTCAACCCACCTAGGGCCTAATCCTCTACCACCCCAGTATCTCCAGGATGGATTTCAAAAAGAAAAAGAATTTTATTAAATACCACAATTAATACAACAATACCTTACATCATCACCTTGAAGAGCACCATACTCTTCTTCAACACCACTTTGGAGATTACCACAATCTCCCTTGAAGATTACCACAATCTTCCTTCAACGGCACCTTGTGAAGATCACCACAATCTTCCGACTTGAAGAATACCAAATTGTTCAACACCTCAAAGATCACAACACTCTTCAATAAGAAGATCACCACAATCTTCTTGCACCTATCACCTAGATCATCCAAGTGTGTTTTTACCACAAGAACACTAACAAGTATATCTTGTGTTGAATGATAACTCAAATTCAAGATTACAACTCGATAATAAATGATACAAATTGAGTGCAAGCGTAATCAAGAAATAAGCCTAGACCTCAAGATGTGAAAGTGATAAGCTAGGCAAATTACAACAAGAATAATAACAATGAAGAACAAATATATTTGCTTGAATGTATCTTGTTGTGTTGTAGTATTCTCTCTTGTTGTGTTGCTTCAAATCTTCCTCTATTTATAGGAGATGATTGATCATTGATAGGCTCCTCTTGGGGACAGATTTCTACAAAAAAATGCAATTAAAATCAAGATTATAGTTGTTAGAAATCAACCCCATAATTTAGGAAAAAACTGTCTGCTGCACAACGGTTAGAATTTTAGTGTCAAACAATAGGGCGACCGGTCACGCACAAATATAGAAACGAAATAACACAGCAAAAAAACATCACTCGACCGGTCCAGGGGGGTCCGACCGGCCGACCATGGGTCCGACCGGTCGCCCCCATAGGGACCGATCACCTGTTAATTTTGAGCGACAAAGGTCAACTGCTTTTCTCTTGAGACACCGGTCGACTGCGGGGGTTTTTCAAATTGTCTCGTTTCTGTTTCAAAACTTAACTTTCAGACACGGGTTGCCCGGTTGAACACGAGACAAAAGTGTTGTCCAATTTTTTTATCGAAAAATATACTTCAAGAAATACTCCAAAAAATAGTAAAAACATTTTAGACTGATCGGGAGTATTTGGATAACATTAGAAATATTGTTTTGATGTAAAAACACATTAACACAAAATCATTAAAAGTGTTGTCCAATTTTTGTCGAAAATAAACTTGAAGAAATACTCCGAAAAATTAGTAAAAACAATTTGAATCATTTAGGAGTATTTGGACAAAATTTAAAAACATTGTTTTGGTATAAAAACAAAATCATCAAAATAATGATAAAAATATTTATCTAACAGAACATTGCAAGTCAATGGTCATTTTTTGTTCATTTGAAACGTATACTTTCAGAATAAAAGTAATATTTTTTTAATAAAATGTGATACTTTTCACATAAAGCTATAGTACATTTGAGCTCAATGTGCAATTCTAAGTTTAACATGTAATATTATTATTTAAACATGTAATATTTTTTTTTACTTAAAGTGCAATACTTTTTAATTTTAATATTGCAATTGATACATGCTAAACCTCTGGCCTTTCAACAATATGCATACCAAATCTGCTTGCCTTGATGAATCTGTATATGGCTTATTCCTAGCATAGCCGCATAAGTATTCTTTCACTATTCCATCATAACCATTCTATGTAGATGTGAATCAACGAGATATATCAACTTCAATGAGATAAAACCAAACATAGAACAACAAACGAGAAACACAAAAAATTACTAGTGAATTCTAAATGAGCACAGAGAAATGGAGAGGGAGAGAGGTAGAGAAAAAACTAGAAGAAAAAAAAAGAGAGAAGACAGAGAAGGAGAGGAAGAGAGGTGGAAAAGAATGGGAAAATAAAAAGACAGTAAAAAGTAAGATAGAGAAAAAAATAAAAAAAAAACCCTAAAAACCCAAAAACAAAAACGGGTAAGGCGGCTGCAAGTGGGTCGGGTGCAGTCTGTCTTACGAAAAAATAATCCGTAAGACGGTCCTATATAAGTTTTTGCCTTAGGGCAAAACCCTAATTTCAAGATCTGAATAATAGTTCGACTCAGGTTGCTGAACCACCCAAAAGAAGTCACATAGAATCAGTAGGAAAGCCATCAAGTCCCTCGCAAGCCAAAACACCAAACCAGCCTCCAAGGACTCCACTGGTTTCCACCCATGAACCCTAGATCAAACTCTTGAGAAGCACAAAACTCAACCCACAGAAACCCTAGATCCTGGAACTTCGAATATGCACACAAAGGCTGTGAATGAAGGCAACACACAGTTGGATCTACCAAGATCTTTACAGAAATCACTAAAAATCATACGAGAAGTAGGATTTTGTAGAGAGAGAAAGTATCAAAACACACAGATAACATTCGAGAGATAGAGAGAGAAGTTCGGATTTCATATGTGAGATTAGGGTTTTAGTACGAGCATTTTAATAGGGCCAACCAATGTTGAGATCAAGGAAAAAGATTGAACGGTTCAGATGAGAGATAAAGGATCCACAGACTTAAGAAACGGGTCTTGCGATCCGAATACTTAAACCCGAATTAAGCTATAGTAGGTCGGCTGCTTGGTTTGGGCTTGGCACATGAGGTATGGAATATTAGATCAATGGGCCAGCACAAAAATGGGCCAAAACATCCAACAAATCTCCACCTTTGGACCATAACTGGTTCGTTTAGAGAAATGGGTTTAGAACAACTTCATCATCGCCTTTTGCCTACTTCGCACAAAGCTAGGTATGACTTTTGTCATAATAAGCACTAAGCAAATTATGACTTGCAGGTATCAATAAGCACAAAGCAAGCTATACCTCTAATTAAACTTCAACAAGCACAAAGCAAGCTGATGTCCAATTTTGGGATTGCAAACAAACAAAAAGTAATTTGCAACTCCATTGGGTAACTAACCGAATAACTAATCACCAGTGTCAAAATTCAGGATCTTTAAACAAGTTTCAAACTTAGATACGGGTAGACACTTAGTACCCATATCCACATGGTTGTATTCAGTTGCAATTTTTCAAGACTTACTAAACGTTTTGAAACAATCTCTCTTGTATAGTGAAAACGTACATCTATAAGTTTAGTTCTGTCATAAAAAACGACTTTTACAGCGTTGAATACAAGATTGACTATCAGAAAACACAACAACGTTTTCTTTACAAAAACCAATTTCTAAAATAGGACATTTTAACCATAAGTCTTCTTTAGGGCTTCCGTGACTGCAACATATTCTGACTCTGTGGTTGATAAAGCCACAATATTTTGCACTTGTGATTTCCAACTAATGGAGAGCCACATAAAGTAAAAATGTAAGAAATTGTTGATTTTCAATTGTCTCTATCGTTGTATAATTGCAGTCAACATACCCCTTTAAAAGAATGCCATCTCTATATTTTGAAAATTTTAGACCATAGTTAACGGAATGACCCAATTATCATAAGAACCACTTTACAGCATTCCAGTCTATAATGTCTGGGTTTGCCATGTACCTACTTAAACAACTTACATCGTAGGCTACATTCGATCCTGGTACCGACCATGAGCTACATGATAGAACCTATGATATTAGCATAAGGAATATTATTAATAGAATCAAACTCAGATTTAGTTTTAGGTGATTATTTTTTGCAATAACACAAAATGTGCAGCAATAGGTACATTCACTGGTTTTCCATTAGACATAGAATAAACTTTTTCAAAATTTATTCCACTTATGAAGTTTGGTTCCTATATCACAGACTGTTTTCTATTTCTAATGATGTTCATGTCAAGAATCTTTTTGGCATCCCCTAAGTTCTTCATATCAAATTTGTTGCTCAAACAAGATCTCTCATGATCCACAAATTTGATACAAGGACTAGCAAGTAACATAGCATACACATAGATAAGTAAGAAAACATGAGAATTAGCATTTTCTTTAAAATACATGCAGTGATTAAAGCTGCTTCTCTTAAATTTTAAAGACAATATGCATTCATCAAATTCCTTATTCCATTGCTCTAGGGGATTGCTTTAAGCCATACAAAGATTTTTTCAGCAAGCACACATAATCAGGCTTAGACTTTTCAACAAAACCCTCAGGCTACCTTATATAGATTTTTTCATCTAATCCACCATGAAAAAAACGTAGTTTGAACATCTAACTGTTTAAGTTCGAATTTCCAGTCAAACTAAGCAACTAAAACAAGCATAATTCTGACAGTAGTGAACTTAACAATAGGAGCAAAAGTTTTTGTATAACCTATCCCTTCTTTCTGAGTAAAACCTTTTGCAACAAGCCTAGCTGATAAGTGTCATTTTGTACATATTTTGTGCTATTAATTCAATAGTTTTGAATTGTTTTGTTAGAAAAATCATAGTTTCTCAAGTATTTCTATAGCATTTCATCGCGTGATGTGTTTAACATTATAGGTGGAGCAATTTAGAGCAATTTGAAGCCAACATTAAGTGTAAAAAGGCAAGAAAATCACTCAACATGACTTGAGGGTGTCAAGTAACATGGCCATGTTCAAAAAGAAGGAAATAAATTGAATAAAAATTAGAAAAATGGTCCAAAATGACCAAACCGTGTCACCAAACACGGCCATGTTGAAAGGGATCAAAAGAGGAGGAAAAACCGCACAAAACAGGCCCGAACACGGCCTGGCCGCCGTGGCACGTGTCGTACAACACGGCCGTGTCGCATTTCTTCAAGAATTTTAGTGCGACGGCCGTGGCCGTCTTTGCCCAACACGGCGTGTCCGGACCT
Source organism: Rehmannia glutinosa (assembly GCA_016081115.2). Taxonomy (NCBI): domain Eukaryota; kingdom Viridiplantae; phylum Streptophyta; class Magnoliopsida; order Lamiales; family Orobanchaceae; genus Rehmannia; species Rehmannia glutinosa. The sequence goes on along the minus strand of CM071932.1, from coordinate 21,321,791 downwards.
CTTTTTGCAACTTTTCTTTGCGGAATTTGGGGAAAACTCACCAACCAACCCATTTTGGCCACTTTTGTACACTTTTAACACCCTATTTTGCTGAAACATGTCTCCATGTCCCCTCCCTCATCACTTGAATACAAGAATTCACCAACCAACAAGGAAAATGGGGGTGATTGTTTAATAAAAGAGAGTACTATCAATATATTGGTTGCCTATAAAAGCCAATGGTTGAAATTGGGAGATTCATTCATTAGATACTCAGGAAATATTCATTGTATTCATTTCATTAAGTAGAATTGGGATCAAGGGGTCTTGAAGGAGAAAGCTTGGGGCAATATTGGAGAAGAAGGCTTGGAGCAACATCATCAATCAAGAAAGAAGTCAATTGAGATTTTGAGAAAGATAAGTACACCATGTCTACAATACTTAAATCTTCTTGTGTAATTTACTCTTTGGTCAAAATCATGTGTAGCTAAACTCCTAGTGTTTGAATGTAATGAACTCTATAATGGATTTATGATTAAGGTGTGTATGTTTTTAATAAAATCTTCATATTTTGTGTGATTCACTTATATTATGCTTCGTTCATTCGAATTGATATATGCGCAATATTGATTTGAAGTTTATTTTTCATCCGGGAAATCGAGAGATTCATGGTGAAATAGAACCTATATAAGTGAAAAGAGTTGCATGCAATCCTAGATATAGGACGACATAAATCTTCTGGATTAGGGTCAAACCTAATATGGGAATTCACAAATCGTTATAATCTTTGTCTTGGGGTTTTAACTAGAAAGAGATTTCAATTAATCAACTTGAGATTAGAAGTTTTTCGCCTTGAGAAAGGGTTTAACTTAAATTGGGAATTTCTACGGTCCACAAGACATGAGATTTTATTAAAAGAGGTTGGTTTTTGCTTAAGGGCTTATGGTTGTATTTTTAACTTGTCAAATCACAAAAACATTCTAGAGGGATTTACATTCAAACACATTTCTATCTCTTGATTTCTTATTTTACAAATCTTCCTTCATTTTTACAATTTATAATTTGTTTTCCTTTTTCATCAAACAAAAACTCAAAATTGTTAGATTAAATAACAAAAAGACGGTAATTATTAGTACTTACAATCCTCGTGGGAATGACACTCGGTACTCAATAATCTATACTATAAAACGATAGGTGCACTTGCCTACGGTTTTAAAGGTAGCTTTTGAGCCATCACTAGCTTTATATCTAACACTATCATTTTCATTCTTGACCTTAAAAAACCTTTTACAGTCCACAACAGAAAAGTAATCAGGTTTAAGAATAAGAATCCATGTCTTATTAACATGCAAGGAATTCATTTCTTCATTCATTCAATTTAACCACTTAATAGAATGTTCAAATTTTAAAGCTTCAGTGTAGGTTTTTGGCTCAGAATTATCAATAGAATCATACATAGAAAACACACATGAGGCCATATGATTATCAATAAATTTGGGAGGAGCTCAAAATGTTTCTCCTATTTCTATCCCTAGTTAACAAATAATCATTCAACTCATTTTCAGGTTCAGATCCAACATCATGAACATTATCATTCACATCATCATGTAGAACAAGTTGATCATGAGTATTATGTTAAATAAATATTTTTATCATAATTTTGATGCTTTCATATAAATGCGTTTTATACCAAAATAATGTCCCCAAATATTGTACAAATACTTCAAAATATTTTCAATGATTTTTACTAAATTTTTGAAGTACTTCTTGAACTTTATTTTTGACAAAATCCGGACAACTTCTATGTACTTAGGTCGACCGGTCACCCTAGAGAGTAACTCATACCTGAAAGTTGGACAAAACAGAGAATATACAGTGGGACTATGCAGGGGAGGGCACCGATCACCCTGGAAGGCCGATATTCGACCGGTGCCTAGGAATATGCTTTCTTGAAAATGGTCTATGTTTTCATGGAGACTGAACATGAAAGGGACCAAAGCAACCCTAGCGACGTCGCCCTACCTAAAGACCTGTCTCCCCATGGCATCCCGTATTAAAATATTTTCAATGTCTTTTTACATTTCAAATTTTTTAGAGGGTGATCGGTCGCTCTAGTATTTTATCAGCAGAAATTATCCATTGCAGCAGACAACTTTTCATGAAATTGTGGCTTTGCGTCTAACAGCTATTTTCTTGGATTATTTGGCATTTCTTTTCCAGAAACCACTCATTTAGGAGGAGCCTATGTTGGTGATTAAACCCAGGACCTCTCTTATAATTACATGAAGGCTTGAAGGATCAACAATAACAAAACAACACAAGCAACAAACAAAAATCAGCAAACTTCTTTGTTCTTCACTTTCAACATGCTTGTTGTAAAAGCCTAAGCTTATCACTTTCACATTTTTCTTATTAGGCTATTCTTTCTTGATAACACTTACACTTCAAAGTTGTATACTTCATTTGGTTTGTAATCTTGATTGGTTCAAATCACCCAAAACAAAATATACTTGTTAAGTATTCTTGTGGTAAGAACATACTTGGTTGATTCTAGGAGTAGAAGAGTTTGGTGCTCTTCAATGTTGTAAGAAGATTGTGGTGATCTTCATAAGTGGTGTTGTAAGAAGAGTGTGGTACTCTTCAAGGTAAAGCACTAATACAGACTACGAGGAGAATATTAACGAAGGCAAGGATCCTATCATGGCGGATGAACAACAAAGAACTATGTATGATTACGCCAAGCCATCCATGGATGGCACGACGTCAAGCATTGTGAGACCCGCTGTTGCCGCCAATAATTTTGAAATTAAACCCAACATTATTCAAATGGTGCAATAGCTTGTCCAATTTGACGGTCTACCAGACGAAGATCCCAATAATCACATCGCGAGTTTTCTTGAAATTTGCGACACCTTCAAAATCAACGGGGTCTCTGATGATGCCATCCGCCTACGCTTGTTCCCATTCTCTCTTTGGGGACGAGCAAAACAGTGGTTAAATACTTTGCCAAAAGGAACGATTACAACATGGAATATTATGGTAGAAAAATTCCTTTTGAAGTATTTCCCACCGGCAAAGACCGCAAGATTAAGGAACGAAATCTCTTCATTTACTCAAGTAGACGATGAAACTTTATACGATACTTGGGAGAGATTTAAGGAATTGTTGCGAAAGTGCCCAAACCATGGCCTACCTATTTGGATGCAAGTCCAAACATTTTATAATGGGCTACTTTCTCGCAACAAGACAAATGATCGATCACGGCGGCGGGAACTCTTAATAACAAAACACCTAAGCCGCTCAGGATTTGATTGAGGAATGGCCATGAACGGCTACCAATGGCAATCTATACGAGGTAAAACTAACAGGTCAGTTGGTGTGTATAATGCAGATGTGGTAGTTACGCTCGCCGCACAGGTCGAAGCTTTGACCCAAAAAATCGACGATCTAGCGGCTCCTAAACCACCACCACCGCATGTTTTATCTTGTGAAACTTGCAGAGGGTTGCATAATCATCAGGACTGCCCACACACAATACCGCAAGCTGAACGGGCCAATTACGTTGGGAATCAAGCCAGAAATTACCCAAACAATCCTTACAGCAACACATACAATCCTGGGTGGCGACAACATCCCAATTTTGGTTGGGAAAATCAAGGCCAACCACGACCTAATCCCAATCCTGATCTATACATGTCTCCCGGATTTCAGCCAAATCAAGGTAAGCCTAACTTGGAAGATCTTATAACAAAGTTTGTGCAATCAACAGATACCCGATTCCAGGCAAAGTGAAACATCCTTGAGAAATCAAGAGGCATCTATCCACAATCTGGAAAATCAAATAGGCCAGATTAAAGATGATTTCCGAAAGGCCACAAGGTAGTTTGCCAGGTAATACCGAGCCAAACCTAGGGGAGCACGTAAAGGCAATCACCATCGCTTTTCCACATGAGCATGATTATGCCAATGCCGCCATGCAAGAAATACGTGGAGAATGACATGCCCAAAGAAAAGCTCATGAAAAAAGAGATTGCAGAATACAAGCCCAAGATCCCTTACCGGAGTCTAACCGAAGAAGATAGAAGGGAGGACAAATTTGATAAGTACCTTGATTCTTTCAAACAATTACATGCCAATATTCCATTTGTTGACCCTCATTCAAAGCATGTTAGGGATCTTAATGACATCATTCCTAGTGAAAATAAGCTTAATAAATTATCAAATGTGCGATTGAATGATAAATGTCCTTCCAATGAACTACCACAAAAATTTAATGATCCAGGAAGCTTTATTATCCCTTGCACAATTGATGGTTTACCTGTTGATAGGGCACTAGCCGACTTGGGAGCTAGTATCAACGTGATGTCTTATGAAACATTCAAGCATGCGAATTAAGTGAACTTAAACCTATTAGGATGGACATTCAATTAGCCGATAAATCGATTAAACATCCTAGAGGTATTGTTAAAGATGTGCTAGTTAAGATTGATAAATTCATCTTCCCGATTGATTTTATTATTCTTGACATGCATGATGATATAGAAGTTCCCTTAATTCTAGGGCGTCCCTTTTGGCTACCACTAAATCTCTCATTGATGTGCATGATGGAAAGCTTACTTTGAGAGGGGGTGAACAAGTTATCTTTAAAATGCCTTTGAGAAATCCTATAAATGATACTTGTTTTCCTATAAAATTGATTGAGACAAGGATAAATGATTCTTTGCTTGATATGTCTTCTAATAAATCCTTGAAAGTATGTGATGTTCAATGTGCAAAAGTTTCCACAGATAAATCCCATTTTGAGAATAACATGCAGAAAAATAGGACCATGAAGGTCAATTGTTCGAAAATCGATACGGGTGGCGATGTTGTTCAAAGAGATAACTTTTTTTCATAAGTTCAAGGCTCCGCCCGATTAAATCTTCACATTTAGGTGAAATGGTCCAGCAATACGACGTTAAAGAAACGCTACCCGGGAGGCAACCCGATGTTTGTGTGAAATTGTTTTCATTCATTTTTATTTTTTTATTTTATTTTCTTTCAAAATAATCACAAGTCTTTAGAGTCATTTTCAAATAAAAAAAAAAAAAACTTTTGAACATCTTCTTGGTTGTCCTAATTGGGAATATTTGAGATTTCACGGTATTCGAGTTGTGTGTTGCTTAACTTTGATTAGGTATGAAGATGCCGTTGAAGGTCCCATACCAAAACAACCCAATGATCGCTCAACACCAATTCCACTATTGTAGTAAGGTCGTATTTTTCTTTTTCTACTTCTTTTATATCATTCTAGTTTCTTTGGTTTTTTTTTTGAGTGTGTTGTGTGTGTTTGTCCATTTCTTTCTTTCACATTGAGGACAATGTGAATCATAAAGTTGGAGGTGGGTACAATAACATTTTCGGAATGCTTGTATGCTTGTTTGTGAGAGATGTGTTTCTTATTTTTTTTTTTAACAAATTGAATGTTGCTAGTCAATAACTTGGCCCAATTATACCTACATTAACTTGTTAATTTGTGTTTTCAAGGTGAAGCAATTGATTGTCTAGGATAGATTGACGTGGATGCAGGCAAAATTTTGATGAGATTTCTAACACCATAAATACTTGATGTGTTAATGCATATACGACGATACCTAGCGCTATGAACGTATGAGAACTCGTGATTTAGTAGTGGTTAACTAGTTGTTAAACCAAGCTTGCAAATAAAAAAAAAAGAGAGAAAGAGAAAAAAAAATGAAGAAAAAAAAATGGACCAATCGAGGTTATACTCCTCTATTTGTTGTTGCTTAGTAACTAGGAGCATTCATGAGCCCCATGTTTGTCTTTTACGTAAAACAGCGACACAAATATGAGTATGGGAAACCACCCTAGGAGGGTTTGAACAGAAATTCAAAATTTAAACCTAGTGGAAGCATGCTTCGAAAGGTCCTAAAAAAAAAAAGGACGAAAAAAAAAGAGGAGAATGAATACTCCTGAAGTCATTCCAATAAAGTTCAAGAAGCTTGGTTATATGACTAGTAAGCTAACTACTATGATCTATTGAATTCTTGTATTTTCATGGCGTTATTGAATTGAAGCTGTTCATAACTATCAGTGTTTGTGGAGTGATGATTTCAAGTCTGAATAATGCCTGTCGATATTACGGTCTTTCTTGACAATAGATCGCTTTGCAAAACTATGTTTTTAATGAATGGTTAATTTGGGTTGAGAAGGCCAAGAACTTGACTGCTTGTGTTCAATGTGTTGAAAAAAAAATCTTCTTTGTATGTTGTGATTTATTGAACCCCTCTTTTTAATTTAATGTTTTGCTTGAGGACAAGCAAAGTTCAAAGTTGGAGGTGGTTTGATAAGTGTCATTTTGTACATATTTTGTGCTATTAATTCAATAGTTTTGAATTGTTTTGTTAGAAAAATCATAGTTTCTCAAGTATTTCTATAGCATTTCATCGCGTGAAGTGTTTAACATTATCGGTGGAGCAATTTGGAGCAATTTGAAGCCAACATTAAGTGTAAAAAGGCAAGAAAATCACTCAACATGACTTGGGGGTGTCAAGTAACATGGCCATGTTCAAAAAGAAGGAAATAAATTGAATAAAAATTAGAAAAAGGGTCCAAAACGGCCAAACCGTGTCACCAAACACGGCCATGTTGAAATGGATCAAAAGAGGAGGAAAAACCGCACAAAACAGGCCCGAACACGGCCTGGCCGTGTCGTACAACACGGCCGTGTCAGGCATTTCTTCAGCAATTTTAGTGCAGCACGGGCTGGCCGTGCTGCCCAACACGGGCGTGTCCGGGACCTCTTTTTGCAACTTTTCTTTGCGGAATTTGGGGAAAACTCACCAACCAACCCATGTTGGCCACTTTTGTACACTTTTAACACCCTTTTTCTTTGAAACATGTCTCCATGTCCCCTCCCTCATCACTTGAATACAAGAATTCACCAACCAACAAGGAAAATGGGGGTGATTGTTTAATAAAAGAGAGTACTATCAATATATTGGTTGCCTATAAAAGCCAATGGTTGAAATTGGGAGATTCATTCATTAGATACTCAGGAAATATTCATTGTATTCATTTCATTAAGTAGAATTGGGATCAAGGGGTCTTGAAGGAGAAAGTTTGGGGCAATATTGGAGAAGAAGGCTTGGAGCAACATCATCAATCAAGAAAGAAGTCAATTGAGATTTTGAGAAAGATAAGTACACCATGTCTACAATACTTAAATCTTCTTGTGTAATTTACTCTTTGGTCAAAATCATGTGTAGCTAAACTCCTAGTGTTTGAATGTAATGAACTCTAGAATGGATTTATGATTAAGGTGTGTATGTTTTTAATAAAATCTTCATATTTTGTGTGATTCACTTATATTATGCTTCGTTCATTCGAATTGATATATGCGCAATATTGATTTGAAGTTTATTTTTCATCCGGAAATCGAGAGATTCATGGTGAAATAGAACCTATATAAGTGAAAAGAGTTGCATGCAATCCTAGATATAGACGACATAAATCTTCCGGATTAGGGTCAAACCTAATATGGGAATTCACAAATCGTTATAATCTTTGTCTTGGGGGTTTTAACTAGAAAGAGATTTCATTAATCAACTTGAGATTAGAAGTTTTTCGCTTGAGAAAGGGTTTAACTTAAATTGGGAATTTCTACGGTCCACAAGACATGAGATTTTATTAAAAGAGGTTGGTTTTTGCTTAAGGGCTTATGGTTGTATTTTTAACTTGTCAAATCACAAAAACATTCTAGAGGATTTACATTCAAACACATTTCTATCTCTTGATTTCTTATTTTACAAATCTTCCTTCATTTTTACAATTTATAATTTGTTTTCCTTTTTCATCAAACAAAAACTCTGAAAATTGTTAGATTAAATAACAAAAAGACGGTAATTATTAGTACTTACAATCCTCGTGGGAATGACACTCGGTACTCAATAATCTATACTATAAAACGATAGGTGCACTTGCCTACGGTTTTAAAGGTAGCTTTTGAGCCATCACTAGCTTTATATCTAACACTATCATTTTCATTCTTGACCTTAAAAAACCTTTTACAGTCCACAACAGAAAAGTAATCAGGTTTAAGAATAAGAATCCATGTCTTATTAACATGCAAGGAATTCATTTCTTCATTCATTCAATTTAACCACTCAATAGAATGTTCAAATTTTGAAGCTTCAAACAGGTTTTGGCTCGTAATTATCAATAGAATCATACATAGAAAACACATATGAGGCCATATGATTATCAATAAATTTGGGAGGAGCTCAAAATGTTTCTCCTATTTCTATCCCTAGTTAACAAATAATCATTCAACTCATTTTCAGGTTCAGATCCAACATCATGAACATTATCATTCACATCATCATGTAGAACAAGTTGATCATGAGTATTATGTTAAATAAATATTTTTATCATAATTTTGATGCTTTCATATAAATGCGTTTTATACCAAAATAATGTCCCCAAATATTGTACAAATACTTCAAAATATTTTCAATGATTTTTACTAAATTTTTGAAGTACTTCTTGAACTTTATTTTTGACAAAATCCGGACAACTTCTATGTACTTAGGTCGACCGGTCACCCTAGAGAGTAACTCATACCTGAAAGTTGGACAAAACAGAGAATATACAGTGGGACTATGCGGGGAGGGCACCGATCACCCTGGAAGGCCGACTGGTGGGTCGACCGGTGCCTAGGAATATGCTTTCTTCAGCAAATGGTCTATGTTTTCATGGAGACCTGTCGAACATGAAAGGGACCAGTCGCAACCCTAGCGATCGTCGCCCTACCTGAAGACCTGGTCTCCCCCCCATGGCATCCCGTATTAAAATATTTTCAATGTCTTTTTACATTTCAAATTTTTTAGAGGGTGATCGGTCGCTCTAGTATTTTATCAGCAGAAATTATCCATTGCAGCAGACGACTTTTCATGAAATTGTGGCTTTGCGTCTAACAGCTATTTTCTTGGATTATTTGGCATTTCTTTTCCAGAAACCACTCATTTAGGAGGAGCCTATGTTGGTGATTAAACCCAGGACCTCTCTTATAATTACATGAAGGCTTGAAGGATCAACAATAACAAAACAACACAAGCAACAAACAAAAATCAGCAAACTTCTTTGTTCTTCACTTTCAACATGCTTGTTGTAAAAGCCTAAGCTTATCACTTTCACATTTTGCTTATTAGGTTATTCTTTCTTGATAACACTTACACTTCAAAGTTGTATTCTTCATTTGGTTTGTAATCTTGATTGGTTCAAATCACCCAAAACAAAATATACTTGTTAAGTATTCTTGTGGTAAGAACATACTTGGTTGATTCTAGGAGTAGAAGAGTTTGGTGCTCTTCAATGTTGTAAGAAGATTGTGGTGATCTTCATAAGTGGTGTTGTAAGAAGAGTGTGGTACTCTTCAAGGTAAAGGTTGTAATAGTTTGGTATCTATTAATAAACTTTTTTCTTTTCGAAATCCATTCGGACATACCGGGTGGTAGAGCACGTTGGCCCTTGGTGGATTGAAGCTCTCTAAATAATCATGTGTTGTTTATATTTATGCACTTCTACTTCTTCACAATCTTCATATTCTAAAAAAGAGGGCATAAATTGGAAAATTGGAAAAATCTATTCACTCCTCTAGATTTTCGTAACCACTGGACTAACATATTATTCACATTTTCAAAATGAGGAAGCATATTATCATTCTCAGGTAAATCATGCACATCATCAGATTCAGAAACAGGCACATGAACAATAGGAGTATTATTAGAAGTCTCCACCTTATTTGAAGTGGTGGAGTTTTTAGAAATAGTAGTAGGAGTGTGTTTTGTAGACATGTCATTTCATTTTCATCGAACACCATCTCCTTACTAATCACAATTTTGAAACCGTTGTCACCACTAGACTACAATATGCATCGGGTATCCCAAAAAATAGATTTTAGTGATCTAGGTTCAAGTTTGTCAACTTTTTTGGTGCACAAAAGTCATGCAACCAAAGATTTTTACATTTGAAAAATCCACATGTTTTCTAGACTTGTAGGTCCCAAGGGTGTAAGTGTAAGGTTTAGAAGGGGGTTGAATAAACCTTACCAAATTTTCGATTTAGGCCTTTTAAATCTACAGAGTTCTACACAATTTGTGTCCTTGATGGACATCGAATTAGTCCCTCAAGAGAGTTAATCTCTCAACTTGACTCAAAGTGTTAATAGAGTAACTCACTTTTTGTTGGCTATAATTTGACTCACCTTTGTGGTTTTGTTTTCAATGAAGACTTAACACCCTTAAGTTTGATTAAGCAAGTTTTTACACTTGATTTAGTACTTATAGATTATCAAATGGATAGCAAATTTATCGTGAGATATAAGCAATTAAAAGTGCGAGAAATTTAAATGCCTTTGAAATGTAAATGACACAAGAAAGTTTTTATAGAGGTTCAAGATGGGGTAATTCTTCTACTCCTCTCTTCTCCAACTCCCGGAGGAATCCACTAAGTAATGATCGGTTTACAAAGTGGTAACAGTCCGGATACAAGTCTTGATCACAACAAATGACTTGATCCTTTGGGACTCGGTTTGAGACGCCTTGATCACTCACCAAGCTTCTCGTACGACTCGGCTTCTTCACAGGGCAATTGCCTTGCTACTACAACTCACTTGCTCAAGCACTTTGGATTTGATCACGAAGCCCTCCAAAAGCTTAAGACTTGGTTCACCTTGAACCTTTCTACAATCCTTCTTGGAATGTAGACCCCTTGTTTTCGATATTTTCCTCTTCAACTGATTGAAGTTCTCTTTCCTTCACGGGTAAGTGTTGGATTGATGTACTTGAGATGTAGGCTTGAGAATTGAGAATGTTTCATTATTGATAAGCTTGTATATCTCACGTGTGTCATTCATTCACGCATCATACTTCTCAATCAAACTCCTCGGCCTTTTATAGTGAACTTTCAAAAATTTGCCCGTTGAAGAGATAGGCTCATTTTTGAAAATCACTTTGCGATCGTTGGTGTGCGCTTCTTGGAATTGCCATTTCCTCGTATGAAATGTTTTATCACCTTTTGAGTTCGACACGGTGTAATGCTTCCCATTGGTTCATTTCTTTTGCACGCTTCGGGACCGAGCACTCCAAGAAAGGTAGTATGGAGATATTACTTGTTTAAGTAAATCTCTTGATTTCTCGTGCAACGGTTCTTTTCAGATTATCTCGACTTGACCGCATTTCCTCGCTTTCCCCAGGTGACTTAGAGTCGACTTCCAATCATTGGATGACTCTTCACACTTGACTTGAGACTTGCTTCTCTTGAGTTGACTTGATGACGTTCCACTCACCGCATTTCACCGCTTCTTCATCGAGTTCCCCGTCATTTTTCTTTGTTGTACTCACTGTCTCACAACAGAGTTTTCCTTCAAGCCTTGATTGTCTTCTTGCAAGTTGGAGCGTAGGCCGACTTAACTCGGCCTGGCCGGCTCTAATCATTACAATACATTTCAAAGCAAGAATTGGGGAGCCAACTTTCTATTCTAAGTTTTACATGGCATTCATCAAAATCTAAACAATAGAATTCCTAACAATTTCCCCCTTTTTGATGATGCCAAAACTTAAATCATACAAAGATGCAAATAACACGATACATACGGATAGTGTATTGACATAGAATGTATGCGCATAATCAATCTTTTTATTGATCATATCATTCTTGTACTTAACACAACTGTTTACAAGGTGTATCAGAGTATAAAAAAATTTGCACTATTACAGAAGACTTACATTGTATGTATTTACATATAAAATACACGAAGGGTTGGACAGCAACACTTCATCTCCTTCGCTGTCTCCTTCTTTCATCTTGATCAGCATCTTCTTCTCTTCTTCTCTTCTTTCTCGTCATCACCGCCTTCTTTTTCTTCTCATATGCCTTCCTGGCAGCTTCATCTTTCCTTATTCTTTCCTGTCTCTCCTGCCATAGCTGAGTTTGTCTCTTGTTTTCTTCTTCCATCCTTTTTGCATACTCAGCGTTGGTTTTAGCCACTTGCAAGTTCGCCACATGGTCAAGCCCCCCAAGATCCCTCCTTTCTTTCCCGGATCTACGTATTCAATATTCTTGGGCGGAGGCCTGGAGGTCAAGCTTCTTCCTCCACTCGCCGCTTCTTCCTCTACCTCGGGCGTATCTTGATCGGGGCCTTCTTCTTTCCAAATTGAGTGCCCAGCGGAGTGACCAAAGTGAGCGATCGCTTTGGTTGTCTGCCCACTGTCGAACTTCTTCACATAATGTGAGACCCTTTTTCCCGACAGTCCCAAGCTTGAGCTAAGGACATATTTGCAAAATAACCTTCGATTCGAGCGTTTTGAATCGTCAACTCGATCTTGGCTCTGTCCCCGACATCCAAATGGCATACGTGTCTCTCGCAATCGGAATGCCTCCGTGTTCTTTCAAAATGTTCATCACCCTGCATCCATTCTTCCTTCCACCTCCTTCATCCCTCGCTTCAATTTCTTTTCTCTTCTCACCATAGATACAAAGAGTGTTGGAGTGGCGAGTCACTGGGAGTTTGTGCTTATAATGTCACCAGACAGACCCCGTTGGGGTTTGTGCAATCATCAAGGTCATATTCTTTGATCCTTCCCCCTCGTGATTTTCCTTTCTTCGATTTCAAAATTTCCTCACTGATTTTCCCTTCTCAAATTGCTCCCTTTGTCACCGCTTCCTTTCTTTTCAAACTTGATTTTTCTTTGCTTTAAGGTATTCCTCTTCCCCTTTTTGGCATCATCAAAGGATAGAGGAACCCTGTGGAACATCTTCGCAAGCATGAAGTCGAAGTCTCTGATGGTTGAATTTTGCTTCAAGTCTGCTGCGTTGTATCTTTGCACGAATTCGCATCGAGTAGCGCGTTGGATTCTCAATAAATCGGCTTCATCTCGGCCATGAGAGAAGGCTGAATTTTCTTGTCATGTGTTCTTCCAAACGCCGTATATCATTTGCATTTCGCTCACGCAGCCAGCCTTGATCTCGGTGTGAGCTTCGTGCATATGTTCAATGTGTTCCCGCAGCCTTCGTTTCGCATCGACATTTTCAGCTCTCCACACCAAAGCAGCTTTTTGAATAATTGTCTGAAGTATCTCACCTTGTTCCACACGCATTGATTGTGCTGTTTGTTGCCACCATTCCCTTACCCCTAACCGTGATGCCTCTCAAGTCACCGTAAGGTTGGCATCTCTGTTGTCCGGGGCAAGCATATCCAAGGAGGCCTGATGCCTCTCCATCTTTTCAACTTCAAAAAGAGTGCCTTGAACACTTCGCACTTCACTTGATTCTTCTTTGCAGGTGATGGCCATACACGTCCGAAATCGAAATCGGCGAACAATTGTGCCGAGTGAGAAACAGAGCTGTCCGTGATAGCGTGCTTGCTCATTTTTCGACTCTTCGTGGAGTTCGTATCTCCGGTGAGAAAGGGAAAGATTCCTCAAAGGATTCATCACCGCCATCCGGGATTTGTTCGATGATAAGCGGTGGGCGTGAAGTTCTTTTGGGAATCGATCCAGGCGTAGCTTGAGGAGCCGGAGCAAAGATGATCGCCGGTTCACTGGGTTTTGTGGTGCAAGAGACTCGGCTTGTGAGCCTCAACATCTTAACAACCGTTGGTCTCAACGATTTCTCCTTTTGAGTGTAGACGGTCCTCGGCCTTATCGAGCGTCATCGGACGATGATGAGATTTCCATTGGTGGCTCATCATCAAAATTAAAGGTCCGACGAGTAGTCTTGGGATCGACTTGCTCGTGCCTGGAACATCCGCACCGAAGTCTTTTGGATTTGTCATGGGGGTTGACTCAGCTTCTTCTTCTTCGCCTTCGATCCCGAGAAATGTGACATCGGGGTTGTCCTGGGAATCATGAAGTGCGATCTCCTTCTCGATGGATCGATGGTTGCGGGATGGATGTTCTCTACTTCACCGTGTTACCCCGGGAAGTCTCAACCTCCCGTGGGCCTTCATTTCCTCCAGGCGGTCTCTCTTCGGCTGCGAGGCTTGCCTTCCCTTTCGACAGTGTCACTTGTCTTAGGGTCTTCTACATGGCATCCATTGGAGTCTCAACCCCATGGATTGCGCTTTCATCGCCCCGCAGTGTTAACTCCCGTGGTATTCGCTCCTTCCTCGCCTCGATCGCATCGCATCGCCATTAGCCTTCGAGTCGTTGGCACCTCACCGAGACAGATCAATCGCCTCGAGCTTCGTTGGGCAACTTGTCGTTCTTCTTGTGTTTGAGTGTCTTTGGCTTCGCCTCCTACATTCTTTGTGGAATCATCTCGCAAAGATCCTCCGACCTTGCAGCGGTGGAGTTTCCCCCTCCGGGCGCATCACCGAGTGACTTGGAGTGGGGTTACTCGTCTCCAAACTCCTTACCGTTGCAATTGATGGTTCAGTTTAGGGGTGGTGGCACACCTTCAATAGGGGTTGGCTCGACCGGGGTCCCCACTAGCCCGCTTTCATCGCCATCTTCCTTATCGCCTTCTTGAGTGAGTGAGTCAGGAAGTGGTAGCAACAACATCAGTGGTATTTGTTTCAACCACTCCCATTGGATCGATTTCACCGTGTTTCGAGGACTCTCCTGGTCCCTCCATCGTCTTTGCTCGTGAAGGATTCTTGATTCATGCAATGCTTCTTTGATCCGCAATTCTTCGTAGCGGGACATTCTCGGGTTCCTCATCACTTTCGGAGAAGACATCAAGGAGAGGATGGAAGTGTTACTCTTCTGGGAGATAGGGCGTGTACTTGCCTTTTCGCGTGCTTCGGCTTCTTCCTTGCTTTTCTCTCTCCTTGTCCTTGTAGATCCGAGAATATCCATGCGCTTGTCTTCATCTAGAGCCGGAGCACAAGATAATCCGAGAAATTTAGCGATTCCTCTTCTTCTTCTATGAATTCAAAGCCGTTGGAACTGTTCCTTGACTGCTCAGCTTCCATTTTCTCCACTCACGCAGACGATTTTGGATGTCCGGGTAAGGTGGAGATAGGATCATTACATCACCTATCAGTCGCTTGGGCTGGTTCTTCTTGAGTTTGTTGTATGAACTACAACAGAGTGTCTTGGTTGCCTCTGCGATCACCTTCAAGAGACTTGGTGTTTCATCAATTACATCCGGAGACTCTACTTCTCCAAGTAGTCTCCTATCTCGTGCTAGCCGAGTAGGGCCGACTCACTGGTTTCTCCTTCGGATTGCTTTACAAGTCTTCTTCGTCTCTTAGTTTGTACCGGAGGGGATTTCTCGTTCGAGACGGTGTCCTCTCGAGTCTTGGGCACTGGGGCCGGTGCTTGTGTTTGTTTCGAGGAGCTGGCCGTCTAGGTTTGTCGAGATCTCCTCTTTTTGACGATCGAGAGAAGGAATTTGTGAGTCCTTCTCGACCGCCTGCAGGGGCAGTGACACGGCCGCTTGGGCGGTGACTCTGCTGCAGGGGCAGGTGACTCCTGCTGCAGGGCGGAGCATGTTTGTTTTCTTTCTCACGCAGGGCGCAGATTTTTGGTAGCCTGCAGGGCGACTTTCTTCTTGGTTGGAGAGAAGGCATTTGTGTCTTGAGTGGTCACCGATTCCCCTCACCGTGTCGACTCTCTTGGCGTACGACGCTTCGAGCACCAGAGAGATTAGCTCAACATCCTCTTGTTAACATGGAAGGCCTTCCCATGTCTAAGAGGTACTCCTTTCACCTCCAATAACGCCAATCACCAGGCCATATCCCGAGAGATCCTCCAAATGACCCATCTTCTTTGAAGGACTTGTTTCCCACGTTCTCGGCAGAAATCTGCTGTAGATAAACTCAGCCCATTTATCTTCTTTTCTTCGATGATTGCAGCCATCACAATCAATTTTGCCTTTGACAGTTGGTCAAAGTCGCCAAATTTGATGTCGATACACTTGGCAACAATATCCAACAATTTGTGATAGTCCTCCTTCAGCCAGTCTCTTGTTTGCTGTGTATATTATTTTGTCGAACGCCGGACTTGGCTATTTCTTTCCATGCGTCGGCCAAGTTTACATCAGCCTCTTTGATTTCGGATGCTCCCTCTGGGGTAGTGAGCAATATTCACCAAATCCTTGGCCGTGATAGTCACCGCTTCCCGTGAACAGATGACTTGATTCCTTCATCGTGAATCTCAAAGCATTCACGTAGAATTGTGCGACCTCCTCCACATAGGTCATAGGATACTCCAGTGTTAGAAACGGTTTCGATCCCCGGCGTTTCTAACTTCTCCGCGATTTTCTTCACCAGGGTGTCGTCGGACCCCGCTTCACCATTCCGTCAAATCCACGGTCGAACCGTGTGGATTTGTTTTCCCAACTTGGTAAAGTTATACGTTGGTGCCATTTTTCGAGAATAATTTCAAGGAAAAATTCAGAAATTTGATTTGAAGATTGATAGGGTTTTGAGAGTATTTGCCTTTGCTTTTTGAGAGAGAGATTGAACAGTTTTTAGAAGTGTGAGAGAAACGGACGAAAAATGGTTTAAATATGGTTTATGAAAGGACGTGCAGACGGTTTTGAATTGTGATCGAAATCAACGGCTTGGATTTCGCACGCATATTGAGCGATTCATGTCTCGTATTTAATGCGGCAAAGATTTATATCCAATCATAAGCTTGGTGTGCGGCTTTATGTCCCATACACATCATCATTATCTTTGACGTGTTCCTTAAAACATTCCCGCTTAGTCAAAACGATCAACGTTTTGTCATTTTGCTCATAAGTTATTCAAATTATCTCTTAGCCGATTTAACTCGCTTCTCACATTTCTCTTAGTGACTCAAATTTCTCACCGACTTGGTATAGTGACTTTTCCGATCAAACTGATTTATTGAGCTAATTTTTGTTTTCACTCTTTTTCACCTTCTTTCCTGTTCATTTCGTTTCTTTGACTCTTCGTGTCTCGGCTTAGCTCAATTAGCCCCAACTCATGTTTGAGTTCTTCAAATCTTGACTCACATAATGATTTTGTGAAGATGTCGCTAGTTGTTTGTCGGTTGAGATATATTCCAAGATAATGTCCTTCTTTCAACATGATCTCTTATGAAATGATATCGACATCTATATGTTTTGTTCTTGAGTGCAACACAGATTTTGAGTGATTGCAATTGCACTTGTGTTATCACACATGATTGGAATTTCTTTTTCTTCAACTTCATAATCTCTCAATCTTGTCTCATCCATAGGACTTGGGCACAACAAATGCCCGCAGACTATGTATTCTCGCCTCACCAGTAGAAGTGGCTATTGAGTTTTGCTTCTTGCTAAACCAGAAATTAACTGTTTCCAAGCATTTGACATGTGCCTGGCAGTACTTTTTTCCTGTCCACTCTGCATCCAAAGATAGTCGAGTCCGAATAGCCAATTAGCTTGAATCCACCTTCCTTTGGATACCATAGCCCTACTTCTTGATTTCCTTTTAAGTATCTCAATATTCTCTTAGGCTGCAGTCATATGGCTCTCTTTTGGAGCAGATTGAAATCTTGCACATACACCTACAAAGAAAGGTGATGTCCGGCTGCTAGCCGTGAGATAGAGCGATGATCCAATAAGTGCTCGTATCTTGTTTGATCTACGGGCTTGCCATCCGCATCCATGTCCATTTTGATGATGTGTTCATTGGTATTTTTACGTAAGACTTCTCCTCCATACCAAATTTCTTCATTAAATCTCTCGGTGTATTTTGTTTGGCTTATGAAGGTTCCATCCTTCACTTGTTTCACTTGAAGTCCAAGGAAGAATGTCGGCTCTCCCATCATGCTCATTTCAAATTTACTTTGCATGAGGTTTGAGAATTTTTCACACAAACTCTTTGTTAGTGGATCCAAAAATGATGTCATCCACATATATTTGAACAAGCAATATACTCTTCTTGTCTTGAATTAAAAAGTGTTCTATCTACTTTTCCTTTAGTGAATCCATTTTCGCTTAGGAATTGTGACAGGGTATCATACCATGCTCGGGTGCCTGTTTCAATCCATACAGGGGCTTTCTTGAGTTTGTACACTTTGTCTCCAAGAGTCTTCTCGCTCAAATCCTGGAGGTTGTTCAACATACACTTCTTCTTCCAATAATCCATTTAGGAATGCACTTTTTACATCCATTTGATATACAATGAAGTTTTTGTGAGTCGCATAGGCAAGAAACATCCTTATAGCTTCCAATCTTGCTACAGGAGCAAATGTTTCATCAAAATCTATTCCTTCTTCTTGGCAATATCCTTTGGCTACCAATCTTGCTTTGTTTCTTACCACGTAACCTTCCTCGTTCATCTTATTTCTCGAATACCCATTTGGTTCCAATAACATTTTGATGTATGGGTCTTTGTACTAATTCCCATACTTTATTTCTCTCAAACTGATTCACTCTTTCTTGCATAGCTTGAATCCAATGTGTGTCATCCAATGCTTGTGACACATCTTTGGGCTCTATTCTGCGAGATGAAGCATGTGAACATTGCTTCTTGTTGAGTTCGATCTTGTCTTGACACCTTCTCTCATGTCTCCAATGACAAGATCTCGGTGGATGGTCTCTCGGCCATCTTACGTCGGGTTGAAGTAAGTTAGCCGGATTCGATCGACTTGCGGTACGTGTTCTTTGTGGTCGGCTCTCTTCGTGATCACTCACCGGTGCAGATTTTCCAAATGTTTTTGAGATTCAGCTATCTCATCTTCTTCTCAATTGATAATCCCCGCCTTGACTTCAAAGATAGGGATTCTTCTCGTGAGATTGGATGTTTCAAACTTATCACCGACTCTTCAATGTCTTTTCCATTTATGTTTGGCTCATCGAATACTACATGAATGGATTCTTCCGTAACCATAGTTCTTTTGTTGAGTATTCTCAGAGGCTTTGCTTTCACCGAGTATCCTAAGAAGATACCCTCATCGCTTTAGCATCAAAAGCCTTTAGGTTGTCTTTGCCATTATTGTGGATGAAGCATTTACATCCAAATATCCTGAAATATGCAACATTTGGTTTTCTTCCAAATCCGGATCTCATAGGAGTCTTTGTCACCGCCTATTTATCATACATCTGTTTTGGGTGTAG
This sequence comes from Rehmannia glutinosa, assembly GCA_016081115.2. Taxonomy (NCBI): domain Eukaryota; kingdom Viridiplantae; phylum Streptophyta; class Magnoliopsida; order Lamiales; family Orobanchaceae; genus Rehmannia; species Rehmannia glutinosa. Next base: position 21,302,735 of record CM071932.1, on the reverse strand, counting down.
CAAGTCGTGTTGATTGCTTGACCAAAATCTTTTTGTAACCCCTGTCCTAACATGGTCCTTGCTGCTTCCTTGAGAGTTCTTCTTCCTTCTTTCGCAACTCCATTCTGCTGTGGAGTCCTTGCGGTGATAGTTCATGACCAATACCATTGTAGCCCTTGTCGCAGAGTTGGTCGATGCTTAGTAAATTGAAGTTTAGTCCTTCAACATATGCAACATCCGTGATTTCTAAAGCATTCCTTTTGATGGATCCAATTGCCTCTTATTTCACCAGAGCTTCATTTCCTCCAAATATGACTTTTGCTCCTTTGACTTCCTTGAATTTTGACAGATTTCTCTTATTTCTGTCATGTGTCCGGAACGTACCATTTGTCCATGTACCAGGTTCCTTGGCACTCACTGCTCCTTGAACCCGCAATCAAGGAAATTAAGTTTTAGGTACCCATTCTTGTCAGGTCCTGAGGGGTTAGAATTATAAGATGATCCAACCAACCTATAGCCAAATGATTTGACTCTAAGAGGTTGCCATCTATCGGTGCCATAATTATAATCAATCCTGGCAAATTGCTTGGGAGTCTCCAGTTCATACAAAATTGCCTCTTTTGTCAGTATGCTGCATATGTGTTTTAGCAATTGCCTTTCTTGGGTAATTGTGGTGTCTTTGAGTGTAGTGCCTAGGTGCATATGTGTGTTGATGAAAGCTCTTATGCTTTTGGAATGGCCTTTGTTGAGTTCTCTGGCCTTTGCCATTTGGGCTTGTATTCCATAAGTCTAGTGGTAGTTCACATTATTCGATCGACTTGGCTTGGATATTTTCTACCATTCCCATCATATGTATTTCTTCTATGAGTTTTCTGGGATTTTTGGTAGCTCTCGCTTCTTCTTTCAGAGTACTTTCGTTTGGAGTCCGCCGAGGACTCGGTGAATCTCTTCTCGGTATCCTTCCAAAGACTCTCAACTCGGTTTTTCCTTTTCCTTTGTAACCAAGGCCAGTTTGCTTAGCATTGTGCTTTGGATTGAAAGTGTGTGCATCATTTAGAGTTTTGGATTTTTCGGACTCTTCATGACTTGAAGATCCTTTTTCCAAAATTACTCTTGAGGTTTGACATGGTACAAAGGAATTAAATCCTAAGCTTTGTCTTGTCTCCACATTCTCTTTGACTCATAATAAGATCATCCAATGATTTAGATGCCTTAGTGAATGAGGCATAACATTTTTGAGGTCATTCTCCCTCTTTTCTATAGCGAGCAATTTCTCGCTATTAATTTAGCATTTTCACCTTTTAAACTTTTATTCTCATCGGCTATTTGACTTAGAGTACTCGGCTCCTTAGTCACTTTGAGTTTTGATTTTTGAGTAGGCTGTTTTCCTCATTCAATAGTGTGTGTGAGGTTTTAATGTGCTCAAAATCTTTCATCATTTTGCCTAATGAATCATAAAGATCAGTGGGTGATGAAGTGTGTGTGTCACCACTATCACTAGTGTCGAGCTTGTTGAGTTAGATTGTACCTCATCTTCTTGATCTTGTTCTTTGGCCATTAAGCGGATCAAAGCTTCTTCTTCGTAGTCACTTGAATAGTCGGCTTCACCGCTTGCTCTCGAGTCACCGTCTCTCTTGACTTGGCTGTCTCGGAATCTCTGCGGCCATCATTGCCTTTTTCTTCTCTTGTCTTCTTTCTCTCAAGACCTTTCTTTCTTTCTTTAATCTCGTACTTGTTGACTACAGGATATGAGCAATCAATGGCATAGTGATCTGTTGTCTACAATTCCAACATAGATATTCAGCCTTTTGATCGGCTCTTTCTATTCTTGAGTTGTCGACCCTTTGATACTCAACTTGTTGATGATCTGCTCTTGGTTGGCCTATCATCTCTTGATTTGGAGGAGCCGAGTGTCTTCGGAGGATTCACCCTTTCCTCTCTTGTAGTTCTTGTTAAAGAACTTGTTAAATCTTTTAACCATTAGGGCTATTTCTTCCGGGTCAATTTCTTCTTTGACCTCGGCTCTCCTTCCGTCTTTGACAACTAGAAATGCTGTTTTGGGTACAAATTGTCTCTTCCTCGTCTTTCCTTCTCTCAAACTCGTAGGCTTTGAGGTCCGAGAATAACTCGTGATTGGATGTCTTTGATAGGTCCATGGAGTGTCTCAATGCCATGACCTTCATTTCCCATTCAATTTGGAAGACTTTTAGGATCTTCATGCACATTTCCTTTTGTGTATATTCCTTTCCAAGTGTAGAAGACTCATTTGTGATTTCTCAGAATCGAGCGTCTAGTTGGTCCAGTTCTCTCCCGAGATCATTTTGAAATTTTCAAACTTAGTACAACCACCGATAATTTGTTTTCCTTGATTTGCTCAACCTTCACAAATCAAAGTCAACTTGTCCCGGATTTCCTTAGCCGTTTTGCAAGATTTGACTTTGTTGAACATGGCTTTATCCAAGGTTTTGTAAAGAATGTCCTTGGCTACATTGTCCAGGTTGTATCTTTTTTCTCACATCATTTGTCCACTCGGTTCTTGGTTTTTCAACCATGATCGTCCGATCTTTGATCTTCTTCCCCTTCACCGCAACTCTTCGTGAATTGTGTTCACCTTTAATATTTGCGAGAGGCCCATCTTCTATCACTATCCACATCTCATCATGTAATCTTTGATAGATGAGCACGCATACGAATTTTCCAATCATCAAATTCTTCAATAGTGAACATAGGAATGCGTGTTAGATTTGCTTCCATGATAATAATTTTTAATGATAGAAAAGAGTTTTGAAAGATAAGTACTAAAGCGGACTTTTGAAAAGATTGGAGATCTAGTTCAAGAACCGGTCATGGAGGGTTCAATGAACCAACCGCTCGATACCACTTGTAGGTCCCAAGGGGTGTAAGTGTAAGGTTTAGAAGGGGGTTGAATAAACCTTACCAAATTTTCGATTTAGGCCTTTTAAATCTCTGAGTTCTACACAATGTGTCCTTGATGGACAATCGAATTAGTCCTCAAAGAGAGTTAATCTCTCAAATGTACTTCAATTGACAATTTTTAATAGAGTAACTCACTTGTTGGCTATAATTTGACTCAAATTGTGGTTTTGTTTTCAGAAGACTTAACACCCTTAAGTTTGATTAAGCAAGTTTTTACACTTGATTTAGTACTTATAGATTATCAAATGGATAGCAAATTTATCAAATAGATATAAGCAATTAAAAGTGCGAGAAATTTAAATCTTTGAAATGTAAATGACACAATAAAGTTTTTATAGAGGTTCGAAGATGGGGTAATTCTTCTACTCCTCTCTTCTCCAACTCCCGGAGGAATCCACTAAGTAATGATCGGTTTACAAAGTGGTAACAGTCCGAGATACAAGTCTTGATCACAACAATAGACTTGATCCTTTGGGACTCGATCCGAGACGCCTTGATCACTCACCAAGCTTCTCGTGCGACTCGGCTTCTTCACAGGCGTTTGCCTTGCTACTACGACTCACTTGCTCAAGCACTTTGGATTTGATCACGAAGCCCTCCAAAAGCTTAAGACTTGGTTCACGCCTTGAACCTTTCTACAATCCTTCTTGGAATGTAGACCCCTTGTTTTCGATATTTTCCTCTTCAACCGATTGAAGTTCTCTTTCCTTCACAAAAAGTGTTGGATTGATGTACTTGAGATGTAGGCTTGAGGATTGAGAATGTTTCGATTATTGATAAGCTTGTATATCTCACGTGTGTCATTCATTCACGCATCATACTTCTCAATCAAACTAGACTACACAAGTTCATGATATTATCACCTTAAAGGGATAGATGGAGATCTATTAATAAGGTAAAGCTGTTGTATGGACAGTTTCACCCTAGAACCTTTTGGAAAAACTTGAGGAGATTAGCATACTTCTAACTCTTTTCAAAAGAGTTTTGTTCATCCTCTCAGCAACACCATTTTGCTGAGGGGTGTAAGACAATGATTTATGCCTTACAATACCAGACTCTTCACATAGTTTATCAAGGTGTTGTTTACAAAATTCCAAACCATTATTAGTTCAAAGGTACTTAACCTTTTTACTAGTTTGATTTTCTATCAAGATTTTCCGACTTTGAAATTTCTCAAAATATCGGACTTTTCTCCAACATAAATATAAACACTTTTTCTTGAGAAATCACCAATCATTAAATAGAAAATACTATTCTCAACATGAGTAGGAACACTAGAAGGACCTCAAACATCAGTATGCAAGTATTCAAGAATATCACTACAGGTAGACTCTTTAGGATCAGAAGAGGTGGCAAATTGAACTCTTGTTGTTTTCTATAAACCTATGAGTCACAAAATAGCACACAAGTCAATTTATCATGTCCAAAACAACCATCTTTATGCGAAATTTGAAGACCCTTAGAACTAATGCGACCTAGCCTCTTATGTCATAGTTCAATTTTATCTTCTTTCACAAAGTTCACATATTTCACAGAGTTTTGCATATTAGAAATGGACTCAGCACATCAAACATATAAGTTCCTCATTTCTCGGCTTTTATAACAACAAGGGAACCTTTCAAATTTTTCATACCTCCCTTGCTCCACCTACTTTCTAGCCATCAGATTCAGGGAAACACATGAAACCAGAGCTTAAATTAGGAAACATGTCTTACATCTTTAAGAGTCATCACATATCCCAAATCAAACTTCAAGCAAACATCACCAATTCCAAACACTTGTCATTTTTTCTCATTTGCCATAGAAACAATACCATATTTGACTTTAGAGTAGTTAAAAAATAAATTTCTAAAAGGAGACATATGGAAGGTGCATGCAAGATCAATAAGCTATTTAGATTCACAGAAAGATTATGAAGGCACATAATTCACAGAATCATGCAGTTCATGTACCATAAAGAAATCACCCACATGTTCACTACTAGTAGCCAAATTCACACGATCATTGGATTGGTTTTTGTTGTTTTGATTCCTATTTTCCTTATTAGGACACTCTTTGACATAATGACATTGTTCCCCATAATTATAACATTTTCTATATTTTGATCTAGATTTAGACCTTCCCCTTTTTCCCTTATTTTCAAACTTATCCTTGTTATTGTTATTCCCATTTTTCCTATTATGAGACCTTTCTCTAACATGCATGACTTCCCCATTATTATTCGTATTCCTCTTAACAACTTTCAAATCACGTTCCTTACTTTTTACCTATTAATAACAGTATCAAGAGTAATATTATCCCTGATATACTTAATGGCAGACTTAACATCACAATAGGAGTCAAGGATAACATTCAACAAAACAATGGGGGAATAGTCATCAATGTTTTTATCTAAAGTGAGTTTAATATATTGAATGAGTTTAACAAAAACATCAAAGTTTTCATTCATATCTTACACAAGACCAGTTTGAACCTAAAAAAATTTTCAAGTAGAATTTTTTTTGAAGGAAGATAAGTTTCAGTATAAAGATCTTCAAGTTTTTTCCATAATTCTTTGGCACTTGCCAACGTTTCTTAAAAGATAATCAGATAAGTTCAGAATAATGGATAAGCACGCAAATTCAGCAAGTTCAGACTTAATCTCAGCAGTATCGTTTTCAAAATATTTTTCTTCAACAACTTTGAAACATTTCGTTGAATCGTAATGCCTTTCACTTTCTTTGCCAAATGGAGAAGTCGGATATCCCATTGAAGGTTTCCAATTGATGTCACATAAGTCAAGTATATAGAACTCAATCAAGATTAATCACAAGGAATAGCATAAGCACAATATCGGGGCCACACAAACACAAAACACATCAAGATCAAGTTCACGAGTATAACCACAAGAAACACGAATGACAATTAAGAATCTTGGATCGATTCCTCTTGCACCTCGGGGTTTCACTACACTCACAAGATGAAGAAGGGTAAAGAGGCTTGGAAGCTTAGGGTCTTTTCCAAGAAATGATAGAAAAAATAGAGATTATATCCACAAAACACCACACATGAAGATAGGGTTAGAAAGTCTTACTTGAGAAGCTACGTTTTCGGATTTTTAGCACGTAATCACAAGGAGCCCGAACACCGGTAGAACCAAACCAAAGCACCAATCCACCGAAAGCGGATATGTGCTCTGATACCACTGTTTGGTCTCTATCTACCTCAAGATTGAATGCATATTACGATATAATAAACCTACGAGAATGGGATTAGTGATTACAAACCAATCTATTTAAATAAAGAATAAAACTAATTAGGGCAAAACCCTAAGTTCAATATCTGAATAATAGTTTGGCTCAGGTTGCCAAACCACCTAAAAGAAGTCACACAGAACCAGCACGAAATCCACCAAGACCCTTGCAAGCCAAGGCACCAAACTAGCCTCCAAGGACACCGTTGGTTTCCACCCAGGATCCCTAGATCAAACCCTTGAGAAACATGAAACTCAACCCATAGAAATTGTAGATCCCAAAACTTTGATTACACACACAAAGCTGTAAATGAAGGCAACACACAGTTGGATCTACCAAGATCTTTAAAGAAATCACAAAGAAATCATGCAAGAAGTGGGATTTTGTAGAGAGAGAAAGTATCGAAACACACAGAGAAAATTCAAGAGATAGACAGAGGAATTCAGATATCAGATGTGAGATTAGGGTTTCAGTAGGAGCATTTTAATAGGGCCAACCAATGGCTGAGACTAATGGAAGAGATCGAACGATTCAGATGAGAGATCGAGGATCCGTTGACGTAAGAAACAAGTCCCGCGATCCGTATCCCTCGACTCGGTTTAAGCCATAGTGGGTATGGCTGCTTGGTTTGGGCTTGGCACATGAGGTATGGAACATTGGATCAATGGGCCAGCACAAAGTGGGCCAAAACATCCAACAGTGACAAATGAGGAATGATGTCATTAACCAATACGAACACGATACAAAAATATAACGAACACATCATAAAATCATTGGGTTTGGGTAGGGCTTATCGGGTTCAGACTGTTATCGAGCCATCATAGATAATGTTTGTTAAAAATTGGGTTGTTATCGGGCTAGCCAAATTCTTTTTTTTTTAATCCAAAGATAGTTAGGATTCTTTTTGTCGCTTAGATAACTATTAGATAATGCATATTTAGTTATTTTTATTGCAATGTTTATTACACTATCGCATGATTGGGTATAATGTCTTTATATTTAGTTTTTTCACACTTAATAGATAACTTCTAAATAATGCATAATTAGTTGATTTTTAATGCATAGATTATGACATTTTGCATATTTGGATCTCATCTTTGCATATTTAGTTTTTTTACCTTTGCATAGAGAGCTTCTAGATAATGTATTGTTAGTTGATTTTTGTTGAATAGTTTATGACACATTGCATAGGTATAAATGTATTGCATATTTAGTTTTTTTACACTGCATATATAGCTATTAGATAATGTATAGTTAGTTGATTTTTGTTGCATAGTTATATGTAACGTTTCATAAGTATTTATACATCTTCTTCTTCCTGAAAATTACAGTTTTTAAGAGTTTGTTGTTAAGGATTAGTTTCAAGTTCTCCATGGATGTCTACTTCATCAACGACGATGGTGGAGTTTCTTCTGCAATTGATAATTGTTCATTGACATGAATCGAAGTTATTGTATTGACTTTCGTTGTTTCTCTACTTCGTCCTAATTTCCAGATTTAAGATTTTTGATTTTTACTCACTTGGTTCAAGTTCTCCATTGATGTTTAATTCATCCTCGTTGGATATAGAAAATTCTTGCATAATCACTAGTGTCTCATCGCATGTATTTGATGTCATCTTCTCACCAAAAAATTTCGTATCTCTGTGTAATTGCAGATATTGTAAATAGAAGAGAAGCGAAGATATTCAGTTTTGTGAAAATGACGTTTTTTTTGGATGAATGATTGTGTATTCAACAGAATCTACGTGATTTTTGCCTCTTTCCATATTGTAACCGTTTTGATTTATGCAATTTACTCTATTACCCTTTTGTTGATTAAATTAATTATTTAATGTAATGTTTATCCATTTAATCACATCCATTGGTTAATAGTGGGGGATGGTTGAGATCAGTCCATTGTGTCTCACGGGCGAGACGAACGCATAAATTTATTCTTGGGGAGGCGAAATCTGGGGCGGTGCGGATGGTCTTTGCCAAGCAGGGAGGCCCTCCCTACGAGAGCCCCAGTTTTTATATATATATATATACAATCAATGGCGGAGATAGGGGCCAACTCGGGCCCCGGACCCCTTCTTTTCTTTTCGTAAAAAAAATTACTAGGTAAAATTTTTCAATTTTTTTTAGTTAATATGTATTTGCATTTTTTTAATTTTTTTATCTGGCTCACCCCAATTTCTTGTATTGGTCCACCCCGTAATAATTCCTAGCTACACCATTGTATATAATAGCGTAGGTAGGAATTATTATGGGTAGGCCGATACACGAAATTGGGTGGGACTAATAAAAAAACTAAAAAAATACACACAAATATTAACTATTTTTTTAAGAAAAAAAATACCTTAATTTTTTTTAAAAGAGGATGCTTGGGGCCGGGTTGGCCTCCCCCTATCTCCGCAATTGTATATATATATTATTTATTGCTCTAGGCCCCTCGAAATCTTAGACCGGCTCTGGCAAAATCAAATCTAATATAAATAAAAATAAAACATACAAACTTTTATAACTAAATTACATGGAAATTTGGGGGAGGGGGGGTCAAGATAAGTTGGTTAAAATTTATATATACTATATTAATTCATTAAATAATATATTATAGGGGTTCAATCGCAAGATGAGGGGGCGGTTGCCACCACCAGCCCCTCTGTGTCCGTCCCTGCTCACGGGGGGAGGGAGTCTCATTTGAACCAAATATATATATATATATATATATATATATATATATGAGACCAATTTGTAAGGTGAGACCGCAAGAAAAAATTCCGTCCATCCATCGATTTTATTTAACCGCTGAGATTTAACCTATTTAAAAATTATTTGTGGCCTAAATAACAAATGATAAGAGTAAATTAGTCAAAAATTACATATCCATTAAAAACCAAAAAGGACGATTACTAAGATATTTTTGGAATAAAGTAAATTCGCGAAAACATATAATAAAAGTTTCGATAATTGGGACAGGATTACAGAAACTGAAGCTGAAGAACAAATCACCAATGCATATATATGATCTCGTAAATTTACCTTAATGGTTTTCTCAAAAAAAAAAAAAAGAAAAAACTCTTTTTTTTTGAGAAAGAAATCAAGATTTCATTAGGAGACTATCTTCGAAACAACCATGTCTACCAAATGGTCGGGTATATCCCCAACCACTGGTTCATTACAATGAAAAGCCAAAGTAAAATGAGCTAAATAATGGGCGATAGAATTTCCCGATCGTCTAATAAAACTAGGAATAATAGACTCAAAAGAACTAAAAAGAGCATAAATGACACTATAATATTGCCAAATATGATAGATCCTCGGTCTGATGACGTAATCTATGAAAGAGGGAAATATTATCTGTCTCAATGTAAACCTTGGCCAGCTACAGTTCTTGCGCAAGTTTCAGCCCTTCTCTACATGCGAGAGCCTCCCCTACCTAGTCTGATCCAAGAGAGTCGACACACTTCATTAACCTCTTCATTACTTCGCCACGGTGGTTTCTGAAAGAATTAAAGCACGAATATTTACCAAAAGTTTCGCAGAGTAAGGATGTGATTGCAGATGTGGTTACATTCACAATCACATGCAGCGGGATTTCGAAAACAGAAACAAGACACAAGATATAAAATTTATCTACAAGCCAACTAGCTTGTAGAAGTGCCAATATGGCGAAACTTTCCACTAGTACAAATCGATTGATTCCGTATACAAAAATACTAAAACCAACTAGTAGAAACTCAACGAAAAACTCCTATCTAGAGTATATCAGATCTGTGTAATTCAACTCATCCAACAATAGACATGTGTGGACTTCGTTAATCACAATACAAAAAAACAATGGATGAAAAATCTAACAAACACAATTGCAGGGCTGAATGTGATCTCAGATGTAGTCACATTCGAGATCGCATCCAGGGCAGCGAGACTCCTTGTGCTTGTATGACTCTTAATTCTCTTAAGACTCTTGTATCTCTGGTGTATTTCTTGTGTGTAGATTATGGACGTCCTTCTCTCTTTATAGGCGTCAAGACCTTGCAAAGAGTCCTAATAAACATGGAAAGAAGATATATAAAAATATATGACAAGTATATCACTTATGTTAGGAAACAAGATAAATATCAAAGAGTCCTAAGATATCTATACCATATCAATATAAAATCTTTCCTAATCTATTAACAACTCAATCTTACCATAAGTCTAGAAAGGCAAAACAAATCAAAATCCAATCTTTTATTTTAGGAAATTACTTGGGAAAATTAACGCCTAACAATCTCCCCCTTTTTGCCTTTCTGGACAAAACACTTATCAAGCACAAAACAAACAAACTCCCCCTCAAAATAACAACTCCCCCTAAATATCATGCTGAGTAAAAAAACTGAAATAGACGCAATCACATTTCGGTCACATTCATAATCGACAAAAAAAAACATCCAAAGAAAGTAATCAAATATCAAATATCCAGAAAAGCAAAAACTCCCCTAAATTGAAAGTATATCACAATCAAGATCAATCAACCTTTTCTCCCCCTTTTTGTCCAGAAAACATAGGTAACAATCATGTATGTTCCCCCTCACTTGGACACGTAAAAGTTCATTTCATATTCAAAAATTTGAGGAGAGTAAAGGATCATAAGACTCTGAGAATTTTGGAAGACAAACATCGAAAATATGATCAAGAAAAAATCAAGATTTTCCATAAAATAGGATTCCCAAAAAATCAAGATTTTCCATAAAATCGAATCCTACACATCAATGACACTCTTAACCAAAGATATGGATAATTAGGAGCAAAATCTATTCAAAAAATCCAAGTCCTTCAAACCGTGTATAACCCACAAAATATATCCATCAAGATTTTCAAGATTTTGGGAAGAGAAAAATATCACTCTCGTTTATATATGGAAACCAAATCTCGAAAAGAATCCAAAATCACCAGGACATGCAAAACCTAATATGCCTAATCTGACAAAAAACAAAAAACGCACACAAGAGGTGAAAAGTCTTTGCAACAATGGATATAGGTTCAAATGTCGTCCCATTTTTGAGTCACACTGTCTTAGGCGATTCAATGAATCGCAATCCGAAATCCCAACTTATCAAAATTTTCGAGTTTTTTTCAATTTTTAAAGTCTCATGAGGAGTTAACCAACAGGAGCTTTCACTCAAATGCCATAGGTAGCTCTTTTTCACATGATCATGCCTTTTTAAACAAAGAATACTCTTGAGGAAATTGGTCACAAGGAATAGCTTCACACAATGGGTTGGTAGCTTTTTCCTAGAAGGCCTCAAGCATGATCAAGACTTTATTCACAACTCAAATCGACATCTTTGGGAAAATATCATCATTTTTTTGAATTGGAGAGATCAACTCACGCCGCTTTTCAAGGGAGACAATATATGTGACTAGTTCGAACCATCAATCCACTTTTTGCGATATGCATGAAAGCTTACAATGCGGGGATGCCTAAAAAATAAAAATAAAAAAAAGAAATAGAGGAGAAGAAAAGAGATCAGATTTTGGATGTCACGGCGGATGTGGTGTGCAATCTTTGTGACATCTCGTGTAATATTTCGAGAACACACAAACCAAAAGACTTTCTTAGATTGGAGAATCTCTCAAAATGCAAAGTCGTGGTGAAGATATCTGCAAGGCGATTTTCGATAACAATATACTTAATGCGAATTATATTTTCTCAACTAAATCTCGAATAAAGTGATGTCTAATATCTATGTGTTTAGTACGAGAATGTTGGACAAGATTTTTGAGATATCAATCGCACTCATATTATCACAATAAATGGTTAAAATATCACAATGAAAATCATTTTCTTTTCTATATCGATCAAAATCTTCATGCAAAGCATTATTCGAACATCATCTTTCAAAGAATCAAACACATTTTTAGGCTAAGAAAACGTGGCACAACAAGAGATTCTTACCATTGAACAAGTAGAAGACAAACACACTAGTCTTACCATATCTCGATAGTTTACCCTTTCTTTCTTTCTAGTTCTTATGCCTTGAGAGACATCACCTATGACTTGAGAGGTTGGATGATTCTTTTGAATCCTTGTAGGTATGTCACTGCCCACGATCCACGATTGGGTTATTGGTTTCTTCAACGGGTTCATTGTCGAGAATCGAAGTCGACTCACCAGCAGCAGAACACGGATGTGGGCTCGAGATCTTTGTCACATTTGGTTACTCGCATTTGAGGCAGTTTGTGGATGGAGCTTGATCACATTCTCTATTACATCTGTGCTACATCCTTTCTTTGAGGCGATCTCAACAAACTCGAGCGGATCCACCACATTATCTTCTTCACTCTTTCTGCAATATCCGAGAGATCATCGAAGAGAACATTCTGATTACATGATCGTCTTAGTACGAAGATTATAAATTCGATAGGCATGACTATTCGAAGTGTAGCTAGAAAAATACACTTGTCACTTTTGGAATCGAATTTACCAAGATTATCACGATCATTAAGAACATAGCACAAACACCCAAAAACATGAAAATATTTGAGGTTAGGTTTCTTTCCCATAAGAATTTCATAAGGGGTCATCAAACTTCCAGGCCTCAAATATACGATTGGCAATATGACATGCGGTATTTGAGCTTAGCCCAAAAACCTTTTGAAAGTCTTTTTAGAACTCAACATAACACAGATGTCTCATGCAATGTACGATTTTCTGTCTGCCACTCCATTATCTTTGTGGAGTTTTAGGTACGAAAAATTCATGAGAAATTCTCTTTCTATCACAAAAAGCCGAGAAAGAAGAGTTTGCAAATTCTTTACCATGGCGGACCTAATTCTAACAAGCTGGTAGCCTATCTTTTGATTAACAACTCTTCTATGCCAACTTCTAAATACTTCAAATGTTTGATTTCTCACGTAAAAAATAGATCCAAGTAAAACGTGAAAAGTCATCAACAATCACAAAAAATATTTCCTTCCACCAAGACTTTCAACTTCCATTGGACCCATAATGTCCATATGAAGCAATTCAAAACACAGATGTGGTATTGAAATGAGATAACATTTGGTGTGACACTCTTCTTTGTTTACTCTTTTGACAACTTCCACACACATTAGCATTCTTCATGCAAAATCTCGGTAAACCACGAACAACCTCAAATTTCACAAGATCCCTCATTTTCTTAAAACTTAGATGACCTATTTTTTGGTGCCATAGGTCGATTCATCTGTGTGTGCGATGTGACGCACTTGTTTATTAGCATCGATAGCGGTTATCGATGATCTCAAACTAGCAAAATACACGTGTTAGATTCATTAAAAACCTCACAAGATTTTTTGTTGAATTTAACATAGAGGTTATCATCACACATTGGCTAATACTAAAGAGATTAGCATTTAGACCATCCACATGCAATACATTCCGTATCTAGGTAGGCCATCAACATTCAAAGTCCCTTTTCCAACAATTTTTCCTTTACCTCCACCTCCATAAGTCACATTACCACCATCATGCTTCTCATAGTCATCAAATACTCCAAAGTACCGCCATGTGTCGTGAACACCCGCTATCAAAGTACCAAGATCCTGCAATGTTAGATCTCAAAGAAGTATAGATAACATGACATTTAACATCAGATTTCTTAACCCCATGATTTGGAAAATTTTGAAATGTGATTACGAGGATGTCGTAACATTTCGGATGACATCGACATGCGGAAATTTACGCTCGCCAAATCTAATTTCATTTTGTAACAAAATGGCCTAATGTGTCGAGGAGCATGACAATAGTGACAAATAAAGTGGCGTTCACGAGGTTTAGACTTCTATGAAAAACTCTTTTTATTGTTGGAGGAATACGAGGATTCTCCTTTTCTTTAGCCTTAACAAACACAGAGTTTTATAACCATGACCAGTTTTATTATCACTATCCAAAGAAAGTATATCATCTAGATTTGCTTTCCCAACTTAAACTTCTTAATGGTTTCAAGAGAATCTTCAAGTTTAGAATTTACCTTTTCGAACTCCGATTCTTTCTTGGTAAGAGAGACTTCTAACCTGGTAATCACTTCCTTTGATCATCATTCTCCTTCTTGAGTCGATCATTCTCCTTCTTCATCATTTCATTCACTTTAATCCTCTTCATCCAATCCTTGTAAAGATTTGCGTATGTGTCCTCCGGACTTTCATCATCGATTCATCATCCTGTTCAACATCATCGAGGAGCGGTAGAATTGAAACAAAAAGGTTAGAGAGACGGATATGAGATCCTGTTCATCGAGATGTGACCTCGGATGTGATCGGTGAAGGTGTGATCACATCTCGGGCCACACCTCTAGCGACACTGAAGGATTTATTTGGAGAGACTTTCGATCTTTCACCAAAGTGGTCGAACCTTGGTTCCTTCCTTCATTCTTCTCAACTGTCGGATTAGTTTATCACTCGGTCACAGATCGAGGCTCATTCCTTTTTTCATAAGAGTATTAGCACATTGGGCGGCATAGTGACCATACCCGGACATGCCCTACACCTAATGGAGTCAAGAGTTTTATTGTCGGTTTGTTCGATTTATCACCGTAAAAACATTCTTGACTTTTATCAAAGGTGTGCTTTTGAGGAAACTTGCTTGACTCGGACTTAAAAGGCTTGTGGAATTTTGAGACTTTTTCGACTTTTGAGCTTAAGAATCTTATCAAACTTTTTAGTACATGGCCATAGAATCATCTCCTAGATCGTTTTTCAATCTCATTGATAAGGTCGATAAAATCATTTGTAACTTGGGACTCAAGTTGAAAAGGAGACTCAATTTGAAAAGCAACTTTGTGACCCAAACTCTCCATCCATTGAGCCATGTTCATCTCATAGGTTTGAAGAATGCCGACAAGTCTTTGAGACTTAAAGTGGACACATCATGGGCTTCTTCTATGGATGAAACTTTGATATTATACCTAATGGGAAGAGATCTCAACATTTTGCTCACAAGATTCTCATTTGAGATGGGTTCACCTAGGGCTTGAGCTTCATTGGCTATATCACACAGTTTGGCATTGTAAGTGGTGATATTCTCATCCTCACGCATTCTCGGGTTTTCAAACCTATTGGTGAGCAACCTAAGTTTGGTTTTTCGCACACTTGCGAGATCCCTCACGATGACTGCGAGTATCCCATGCATCTTTGGCCCGATAAAATTAGCAATGATTTTGAACATATTTTGATCCACGGTACAAAGATTGCCATCAAAGCCTTAGAATTGTAATTGGACAAAATTAATTCATCATTAGTCCAATTGATTTCTCCTTTGTCCTTGTAGTCACCATTCATATCGATGAGTTTTGGAGGTGACCACCTGGTAAGGATTATGCGCCAGGCCCTTTCATCATTGATTTGATGTAGGCTCGAACTTTGACTTTCCAAATAGAGTAATTGGAGCCATCAAGAATGGGGGGACGAAAAGTGGGGTTATTTTGAGTATCCATGCTAACAAACACTCGGGATCAATACTTAATGTCGTCAAGTGTAGGCTCACAATACCAATTGAAAGAATTAAAGCGGGATATTTACCAAAAGTTTCGCGAGTAAGGATGTGATTGCGGATGTGGTCACATTCACAATCACATGCGTGGAATTTCAAAATGTAAACAAGACACAAGATATAAAATTTATCTACAAGCCAACTAGCTTATAGAAGTGCCAATATGGCGAAACTTTCCACTAGTACAAATCGATTGATTAAGTATACAAAAATACTAAAACCAACTAGTAGAAACTCAACGAAAAACTCCTATCTAGAGTATATCAGATCTGTGTAATTCAACTCATCCAACAATAGACATGTGTGGACTTCGTTAATCACAATACAAAAAAACAATGGATGAAAAACCTAACAAACACAAATCGCTGTGGGTTGAATGTGATCTCGGATGTAGTCACGGTCGAGATCGCATCCAGAGCAAATGAGACTCCTTGTGCTTGTATGACTCTTAATTTTCTTAAGACTCTTGTATCTCTGGTGTATTTCTTGTGTGTAGATTATGGACCTTCTCTCTTTTATAGGCGTCCAAGACCTTCCAAAGAGTCCTAATAAACATGGAAAGAAGATATATACAAATATATAACAAGTATATCACTTATGTTAGGAAACAAGATAAATATCAAAGAGTCCTAAGATATCTATACCATATCAATATAAAATCTTTCCTAATCTATTTACAACTCAATCTTACCATAAGTCTAGAAAGGCAAAACAAATCAAAATCGATCTTTTATTTTAGGAAATTACTTGGCGAAAATTAACGCCTAACAGTTTCGAATGTTAATCCCAAGTCCAGCCCGCTTGGTCTCTATGATCGACGGCGTCCGAATTAATTTTTACATAATCACTGCGGGGTGCCATGTATCGTCCATATGTCGAGCCATCGTCGATTAGCCCCCTTGACATCCCGTGTGTGCTCATTTAATCTAGAGGTTACCAAAAATAACATCTATTATGATCCACCATTTGTTGCTGAAAATGAGCTTATTTCGAGCATCCCAAATCGACCACAATAGAGCATACATTGGGTGGGCATCTCCATATCCTTTATCCATAATATGCAATAACCACTCCCCAAAGTTCCATCTATTCATCCCATCAAAAATATGAATCCGAAGAGGATAAGCGGCCCAAAAGAAAGTGACCCGTGGACGGTGTCTCTTAACTCATGCTCCGGAGTTTCGATTTCTATTCCACATCGACCACAAAGCATAGAGATATCGACCCCTTTCCGTTCGAGTTCCGCTCTCGTTGGGAGAATGCCTTGGGCGCATTTCCAGAGAAATTCCTGGACTTTAGGTGGGATAGATAGTCTCCAAATCCATTTCCATAATTTTTTTGTTGTCCTTGAAGATGATGTAGATTCCTATGTACAATCCGCAACCATTTTTGCAATTTTGTAGGGATTTTCTTTGAATACTTGTTGTCTTTCGAAAAATGCCATACCAAACGATCCTTGGTCTATTATGTCGTCTTGGGATAGAGAGAATGGCTTTGGTGTCCGCTTCATTAAAAATTTCTTTAACCATCTTCGTGTTCCATTTAGGCTTATCCTGGCAAATTAACTCACTCACTCAAGATCCGTAGAGGGATGTTTGTGCGGCGATTACACGCTTGAAATTAAGATTGTCCAAAACCCATGTGCATGCGCCATACTCGATTGCTATGTGCATCTCGATACACCACCGAATACCTCTGCAAGAATTTTGCTTCCATCTACAATGCTTCTCCATGTATCTAATGGATTATGGCCGATTGTAGCTTCTAGAAATCGCGCCCATGAAAAATATTTAGCTTTAAGAATTTTGGATAGAAGGGAGCCATCGTTATGAATAAGTCTCCATCCTTGTTTTTGCGAGCATTGCCTCGTTAAAGCAATTTATGTCGCGAAATCCCATCCATCTTTCATATTTCAAATGGCATAATCTACTCCACGAGCGCCAATTGATTCTTTTTTTTTCTCGTCTCACGACCCCACCAAAAATTTCTCACAATCGAATTAATCTTATTACAAACATAATTTGTAGGAAATAAAAAAGACACCCATTTTTCCTATTGCAAAAAGAGATCTACTCTTCTAGTTTTTTAATTTCTTTCGGACCCGATACACAATGAGAAAAAAAATTTGCTTTTTTGATCTCCCAATAGCGGCTGGAATGCCAAGATAAACCGCATTCTTGTTTACCATCAAAACCCCCCAATTGATTGGTCAGATGTACTTTCCGCTCATGGTTTAGACCATTCTTTGAAAGATATATCGATTTCTTTAGATTAACTCTTTGTCTGGCGATGGCTCCGTAATTAGAGATGATATCTCGAATTATTTCTATCTCCTTTCATTTGCCCGTCCAAAAATAATATTGTCATCCGCAAAGAAAAGATATGATATTTCGAATGCATTACGCTCACCCGAATTCTATAAAGACTCCAGTGAATTTTTTTTTTTCTAATTAGAGAAGAGAAAGCCTCGTACATAAGAAGAAAAAGATATGGAGATAGCGACTCTCCTTGTGAAGCCCACGAGAGGGTGAAAAAGATTGTCTAGCAAACCATTAAGCAATATCGAAAGGAAAACGATGAAACACAATTCATAATAAGAGAGACAAAGAATTCATGTAACCCAAGCCGAATCATAACCATACGTAAAAACGACCACTCAACACGATCGTAGGCCTTCGACATGTCAAGTTTAAAAGCAAAAGAACCTCTCTTTTTCACGGAATTATTTTTCATTTGATGAAAGATCTCAAAAGCAAAAGCAACGCAATATCCATATTTAGTCTCAGGCAAAAGAAGATTGAGTATGGAAAATGAAGTTTGGAAGAATAATCTTTTTCTATTAGCAATTGTTTTCATAATTAGTTTGAAAATTATGTTGCAAAGGCTAATAGGCCTAAAAGTCCGTAACGCTCTATAACTTCTTTTTTTTTAGGAATGAGCACAATGAGCGTATCATTTAAGGCAAAGGGCTTGCACCCTCATTTAGAACCTAAGAACAACATCAACTATGTCGATTTAATCGAGAGACTGAATTTTGATAATAATAAAAAAAAAGCGGGCATACCGCGTGGTCCAGAAATTTGGTCGGATGCATTTGAGACAAAGTGTCACCACCTCTTCGGCATCGAAGGGGTGTGTCAATAACTTGTTCATTTCATCGATGCTTTTAAGTCCACGACATCTAGAGCTCTATCCATATCTAGTTGAGGTTCAACTAAAAGAGATTTTGAAATAATCACCAAATTTTTACTCTATGTCTTTTTGATCCTCCAACCGGACACCATCCTTATTTTTTATCCGCTCAATTGTGTTACGGGATTTTTACGGTTGCGCTTTTATGAAAAAAACTGGTGTTTTTGTCTCCATTTTTGATCCAATTCGCCCTAGACCGTTGATGCCATATTTAGAAAAATCTTTACCTTAATGGACAAAAACAAAAGGACAATGAAAATAAAACACGCAATTAGGTAAATGGACTGCACGTAGGCCAAGCCTCAGGCCCATCCCAATTAATTCATACACCAGAGGAAGTGATTGCCATCCAAGTGGAATACAAAGCATGACGGCCCAATCGTTTAATTTTCTTTATTTATTCAATTATCTATTTTTAGGAAAAGTTAGTATCTTTTTTTCTTTTCTTTTCTTTTTTACTAAGAAAAAGTGGTAGATATTTTGTATGTTTTGATTCTTCGTTTTTTTTTTTTTTTGGTTTATAAAAGAGGGGGAAACCATCCAATTTGGCATCCTTAGATGTGAGTTGTGACCATAACATATTATCTAGCTTTAGATTTAATTATTACTGTTGGGTATCTATCTGCCTTGAATAGATTGATACAAGTACTAAAATAAATTACTGACTCAATCAAAGCCTATTAATACAAATTGAAATCTAGACTCGATTGCGAGAAAAGTAAAGTACAAACGAACTAAAAAATTACAAGTAATGAAATAACACAGAGAATATGAGGATACAACCCTAAAACCGAATATTAAGAAGATTCGACTCAGGAACTGGAAAACTCCTACACAAAGTCACCACACGAATCACCCAGAGAACCAAAGGCAAAGCACCCAAGTACTTCCTCGCCACAAAGAACCTCCAAACAAGCCCTCGAAAGTGTATTCACGCGAGAAGAAACCCTAAAAATACCCCAAAACCCAAAGAAACCTTAATCTCATACGAAAAACAAAGATTGTACAGGAAGAGGTGGACACACACTCTAATCACACGGATCCGTATTCCAACCCAAGAATCACACAATGATCCAACGAGGATCTGGAGATTTCTAGAGAAAGAAAGAAACGAGAGCACAGAACTCGGAGAGAGGATTCGAGAGATGAGAGAGAAAGAAAACACACAGAATGAATTACGGTTTCAGGTACCAGGGTTTTAATAGGGCAAGTGAATGACTCAGATTAATCCAAGAAATGGTCGACTGAGATCGAGCAAAGAGGATCCACGGACAAGGGAGTCGGATCCCGCAATCCCAATTAATAACCCAAGGATCAAAAACGGTGGGCTTGGGTGGCTCTTTGGGCTGCTGAACATAATGGGCTCAATTATTAAGTAATGGGACAACAAAATAGTGGGCCAATAAACTTAACAATTATCAATATGAATTTTCTGAAGTTTCACCTTGTATTCTATATTACAAAGATGTACATTTGTTTGGATTTTTGAGAGAGAAGTTTGTTGTATTGCAACTTATCAAACTGTGCCTAAAATATCTATAACCATACAACAAACTAATTCCATAGTACCCATGAAAGTAAGTTCACTGTCCCTTGGAGATTTTATGGTAGATTACATTTCTCAGAAGGATTTTGTTGTTTCACATCTTCATAGAGGGTAATGGAATTGCTGACTTATTGTCTAAGCTGGCGGTCCATATTTTGATGATTGGCAGATCACTGCTCCTCCAGAAATTATTGATTATTTTAATTTTGGGATAATTACGAAAACACCCCTAAAGTTTGGGCTAATTATAAAAAAATCCAGAGATTTTTGAAAATTACAAAAAAACATTTGATGTTTGGTTTTGTCTTAAATTTAAGGTGTTAAATGTAATATTTCTATAAAATCCAGAGATGTTTTTTAAATATTTTTCGTTTATGAGAGGGAAAAACATATAATCAAATTTCCAGGATTTTTTTATAATTTTCAAAAATTTCTGAGTTCTTTTGTAATTAGCCCAAACCTCAGGGATAGTTTATAACTATCCCTTTAAATTTTGATGTTGTTGTTTTTTGTTAGATTTGTGTCTTAGTCATATGCGTTTTTTTATATCTAGCTAGAGTAAATGCTTGTTTGGGAGCACTTTTGAAATGGACTTTTGGATCTAAAAGTCCATTTCAATAAATTTTCATGTTTGGTGGTTATTTTGGAATGGACTTTTTGGATAAGTCACTCTTCCAAAAGTCATTTTAGAACGAGAATGAAACTTTTGAAAAGTACGTTAGATAAGTCATTTTTAAAAAATGGACTTTTCTATAAGTCTTTCCCAAACAAAAGACTAAATCTATTGTCACACTTTGTGAGACGAATCTCCAATACCCACACCTGGATCCAAAATCCAACCTAACTCTCCGCCCCAAAGAGAAAACAAAAACACTCCGGAAAGAATGAAGGATTGGTTCGCCCATCTCAGTCTGCAGGAACCCACTACATCCCTAAGCAGAGAGGTTGACTCGCCTGGGGATATTTGCATCGGAAATCTAGTTACTTACCAACAAACAAATAACCCCTTTAGAATGTCGACGGCAAGGATTTATAATCCACGTTAAATTGGGGATGATCTGATGTAGCTTTAGAAAGTGGGTTTTGATTATTATTTTTTCAGGAAATTTTAGTTTGCACCCCAAACTATACGAGTATTTCTACTTTACCTACTTAACTTTCAGCCGTTCTATTTTACCATTTGGACTTCACAAATTGTTGCACTTAGCATATAATTTCCAATTTTACCCCTTAACCTTTATGGTTATTTTATTTTTTGATATCTTAAAATGATAAAATAGACTAGATTTATTGATGATATTCACTATTATTTAATACTATTTACATATTGATTAAAGATGATGAGATTTTGAGAGAAAATTGATCCAAATAATTGTTTCGAGATGTAATAGGCTACAAACAATCCAGCGACAATGAGGGGTAAATTGGGAAATTATAGACTCACTTGAAAGAACAATTTTTAAAGTTCGAGGGATAAAGTAGGATAATTTAAAGTTAAGTGAAGCGATATCGAAAAACACGCGTGGTTTGGGGGGAAATTAAAATTACCTCTTATTTTTTTCTACTTGTTTTTTTCCTTCATTTTTCGCCTTGAAGTTACTTCAAATGCATGGATAAGCTTTTTTTTTTTTTTTTTTTTGAATCTTGTAATAATTTAATGACAATCATTGCACAAAAACACCTCCATGTTCCCATTTGTTTTGCAGAGGAAAACGAGTTTGAAAGGGAAAAGAAGAACCAAACCCAAAGGGAAAAAAAGGAGAATATGAAGAGAAAAAAAAAATAGAACAGTTATGGTGTTGGTGGATTCCGGGAAAGGAGTGAGGCAAAGGGAGGTTGAGGTTGATTGACAGATGAGTGAAAAGCGGAGAGTATGTCAATAAGGAATAAAGAGTTCAAGAAGACATCAAACACATTTAGGTTAAGAAAGGCAAAATTGAGGGGAATTAAAATAACTGAAGAACTACTAATATTTTTCAAAGGAAAAACTAAGGGCGCGATTGAATATACTTTTCATTTTGAAAATTTTCACTTTACTAGAGAATAGTGATAAAAAAAATTAGAAGAAGAAAAAATGAATTTTGAAAGTGTGATTGAATGTGAGATGAAAAAGTAATGATGAAAGTTGATTTGATTTAAAAATAGTAAAATAATGATTGGATATGATTGATAGTTAGAAATGTGTGAGTGAGAGAATAGTGAAATTTGTGGGAGAATGTGTTATAATGATTAGTTTTTTGTGAAAAAATGTGAAAATGTGATTGATGACAGAAAAAATAAGAAAAAGTGAATGTGAGAGAATAGTTTTATTTTAAAAATTTTCATAAACAATCATGTTTGGTCAAAAAAATTCTCCAAACAGTAATGTGAAAATAAAATCCATTTCATATCCAATAGCCACCTAATACTTTTGGGGGACTACTAACATTACTTTTGTTATTTTTAAAACATATATTTTTTAGACTAAAAACTTAATACTTTTCAAAACAATGACTAATACTTTTCGAGGGACTATTAAAAATTTTCAAGTGAAAATACTTTCCATTTTTTTACCAGTTTAATATGTGATACTTTTCACTTAAACATGCAATATTTTTACCTAAAATTGTAATACTTTTCAGATTCAACATACAATACTTTTTGAGAAAAAAAATAATACTTTTTAATTATCATTTCACACGATTGTTAGCCTAATACTTACGGAAATGGCCTTTGGTCTTTTGGGCTTGGTAGCGGGTCGCGGGGATCCGCCTCACAAAATATGACCCGTGAGATGGTCTATATGAGTTTTTGTCCTCGATTACAAACGTCTGTGGGAATACATCTAGTTTTAAAATTTTAAGGACACATGTAATGTATATATATACATATAAAATTATATATGCATATATTATTGAATATATTGACGTACCAAGTACAATTAAAAAATTAATGCTTTACACACTGAAAAATTAAAATTTCATAAATACTCAAATTTGAAATATGATAATACACATAAATATCTTTGAAAATGTAGCAATAAAATAAATTATATCTCTTTTGATGTGTGGATTTATCAAAATTCATATGAATGTGGCTTTTTCTTCAAAATTGGGATGTCTATGTTGTTATTTTTTAAAAGTTAGATACACGTATAGATATGTATCCATTGAGTTTCCATGGAATATTGGATAAAATATCGTGATTACGTATCCGACATGTCAAACATGCATCCTGAGAGAAGTATTTGTGTGTCCTAGCAAAAAAACAAAGAGAAGGCCTATTGCGAGACCGTCTCACGGGTCTCTACCTCGTGAGACAAGTCGGGTTGGATCAAGTCAATAGGGAATCAACGGTCAATAAAAAGTCAACGGGCTAAAACTAGGCGGTATCTTTTTGAGAAAAAATGTAACACTTTTGAGACAACTAATACTTTTGAGCAAAAAAATAATACTTTCATTAGAATAATATAATACTTTTGATAAAAAAAAAGTGGTACACTTGTTAATATGATGTTGGAGATGGGCAATGACTCCACATAAACAAGTATACTTTTTTATATGGTTTTGTTACTTTGAAAATATACACATTTTAGAACAAAAGTGATATTGTTTATAATAAAATGTGAATCTGTAAACAAGATTGCATATAACTAAAATTATAATACTTTTTAGTTCAACATGTGATACTATTCGATTTAAAATATAATATTTTTTCACTTAAATATGTAATACTTTTCACATAAAACTGTAATACTTTTAATTTCGGTTTATAATTCTTTTTCGATTCAACACATAATATTTTTCGCTTAAACGTGTAATACTTTTCAATTTAACGTGTAATACTTTTTATTTAAACGTGTAATATTTTTTTACCAAAACACGTGGAAAAACATCTGTATGTCAATGTCCACTATGAGTGCAATGCGTTGAACAATTGACCATTGTTTTTATAACAACCAACTTTGAAGTATTCACATGTGCCAAAGAAATATCAAGTATGTTGGATCTCAAAGGACATAACACATGAAAGGGCCATGAATGATTTAAGCATGAGTTCTGGTAATTCCATATTAAAAATTGTGAATAAGCATGAATCGAAAATCTTATTCCAAATGGCATTATTTTTGTTAGCGTAAATAAACTCTAAAATTCATGAACTATGGGGATTTGTAGAAGAAAAGAAACGGAAGTAGCGAAAGAGAGAAACGGGAAATGATATTTTATAGTCACAATTATTCAAGCTCTTAACTTCATGAAAGTTGATCTCTAATTTATAAGTCCACCATCCACCACACTTAAATCTTTATTCAACAAGTTTCACATCCAATAACACCGCCTTGGCCCCACCACCAAAGCCGCCTCGTGACATCGGTCACGGGCGAAAGCCCTCTCCTCCTCCTGGCAACATCCTCGGCCAAAAACTAAGCTGAAGTCCCATCTAAACTACGCCCGGGAGCTTTGTCGCGCCCGGCGTTCTCTATCTTTGTCGAGGTGGTGCCATAAAAATATCTGAAAACAAAAATGAGAGATGCATCATGTAGCACCCACCACATCATGTTTCTTTTTGAGAGGGAGGAGAAGAAAGAAGCGTATGGTTTCTTTCGCCCTTTTCTATTTTTTCCAGGCCTACACTCTAATTTCCTCGCCCAACCTTCAAAATGCCACCACCCTTTGAAGATGAGTTTTAGATATGGGGCTCCATCTCATGAATCTAGACCCATGAGATGGTCTCATATAAGTTTTTGTCTTACATCTATATATGTTTTATTGATCATTTGATACTCACAATCTATTTAATAGATCTTATCACGAAAGGTTTTCCCCTTTCGTGTTTTACTATAGTAGGTTTAAACGAGGCTCCTTCATTTGTGTAGCTAGCTATTAGGCATGAATAACATTAATTTTCTAGTCTTATTTATATATTTCTCCATTTATCTAAAAAATATTTTAAATCGAATAGCATATTTAAATAGTTATAAAAAAATAAAATTACCATTGACATAAGCACTTTACAAAAAAATCCTCCAATTTACTTACATAAATGATTTTGTCACTAAATTTTACGATTTATCTATAAAATATCGACAAAATAGAAAATATTATTTCCCCTAAACAATACTAACCAATTCTAAACAAATCACCCATAGTTTTTAAATTTACTAATAGAAATTTTATAGGTATTTTTCGAGTACTTTTAGATTTTGTTGGTAAATATTACCTAAATTAATTTTACCTACAAATATTTTACATACATTAACAATTATCTTAAATTACTACTTATCTATAAATTTTTCTGTGGTAAATTGGTTTTCTTGTCTTGAAGAATTTGAAGGTTAATATATACCAATGCAACATTATATATAGAATTAAAATATCATCTATAATTTACAAATGCGCCTTACTCACAATTCCATCTATCCATGTATTATTCTTTATTTTATATATATGTATATATATATATATATATATATATATATATATATATGGAGGGTTATAGAGACCACGTCATAGGGTGAGTCATTGGGAACAATCATCCTTAGCTATATATTTAATTTTTCAAAGGCTACAATTTAAGAGACAAAATTACGAGAATATAAGCTAGTTATTTAAACACGAGGGGTAAATTAGTCATCCTCCAAGCGGCCCAGATAAGCAGTTGAGCTAATTCTAAAAAGATCACGCAATCTTGAAGTCTCATAGCAAAATCAACGTGAGAAATCCTTCTCCTTCTTCCAGCGCACTTCTGCTATGAGAAATTCTTCCTCCCTTCTTTAAAAGCAGGTTTTATCTTCTCTACTCGATAAACTCTTTTGTGTGAAAAAAAAATTATGAGATAATTTGCCATAGTTCTATAACTTCGATTACAATTCGAAGGTTGCTTATGAAGATGTAATTTGTTGCTTCTATATATGTGTTATGGTGCTTTTATATACCATTAAACCTAATACGCAATAATCTTGTACTACATAAGCAATGAATATTGCCTTGATTTTCAAAAATACAAGTATTTCAATGCGTGAGGAGGCGATTAGCTTAATTAGAAGAACATAATTTTTAAAATAGCCTACAATTAAAATTTTGCATCTAAATAAACAAAAATACTTAATAACCGAACAAAATATGTGTCCACTAAAAATAAAACACTTGCATAACAATAGTTCAAAATCATCAACAAAATAAAGTTTTTTTAAATTTTCAAATTAAATAAAAATGCGTTGACTTCATTTCCACACGCCTCTAATCCTCCATCGGGTTCCTCAACACAGAAAAGTGTTAATAGATATGGGGTGAGCTTTTCAACTCGCTAAGTGGGGACCGTTTGTCAAAATTAAATACAACACATAAGCATAATCATAAATATTCAACATGTAACTTTTATCAAAATTTTCCTCTGGTTGGCGGTTAATAAATTTATACGGCCGGGCTTAACCCGAAAGATCAACCCGATCCGGACATATTCACAGGTCCACGACTGGTTAACTTGTCATATTGCACATAAGCAAAATACATATATGAAGCATTTAATAACAACACACAATACTCTTAGATAAATGTTTTTATCATGATTTTGATGATTATGTTCGATTTTGTTCAAATGAGTTTTAAACCAAAACAATGTCCTAAATGTTGTCTAAATACTTCCGATCAACTTAAAAATGTTTTTACTATTTTTCGGAGTATTTTTGGAGTTATTTTCGATAAAAATTGGACAACACATTTGTTTGAATACGGCCGTCGCTATAGGGCAACCCGTACCTGAGTTGGTGAGAAACAGAAAATGGCGTAAGAAAAATAAGGCGGCGGCGTCGACGACCAGGTGGTCGGCCCAGGTGAGCGTCGATCGACCGGCGGGCGACACATGCACAGGGAGTTGGATTTTGTTCGGGGACTTCTGTCTCGTAAATTCTTCATGTCCAGCCCGTCACGGTAAAGGCGGCCTGGTCGCACCCCCCTCGGCCCGGTCCCCTGTGTAAAAATTAAGAATTCAATTTCTATCTTATCTCTTGTGGCCAGCTCGAACCCATTTTATCGACAAACTATCCGTTGTGTTTTGAACTGACTTTTCCCTAATTTGTGGGATTGATTTCTAACAGCTATATTGATCATTTTAAATGGTTTCTTTTGCGACAAATCACTCCCCGAGGAGGACTTGATGTGCGGAAATGAAAGCAGAAATCTCTCACTATATAAATAGAGGCTTCATTCAAACAACAAGATACAACATCTATACAAGCAAGAGCAATTGAGCAAACACTTTCATATATCTTGTTGTATTAGCCTAAGCACTTTCACTTGCACAAATTTGAGGTCTAGGCTTTTTTTCAATTCTTGATTACACTTGTACTCATATTGTATCAATCATTATTGAGTTGTAATCTTGATTTGGTCATCATTCAACCTGAAGACATCCTTGTGAGTATTCTTGTGGTAAGAATACAACTTGGGTGATCTAGGTGATAGGTGTTTGAAGGTTGTGGTAATCTTCAAGGTGTTGTAAAGAGGTTGTGGTAATCCTCAAGGTGGTGAAAGAGGGTTGTGGTAATCCTCAAGGTGTTGTATTAATTTTTGGTAAATTAATAAAACCTTTTTTCTTTTTGAAATCCATCCGGATATCTTGGGGTGGTAGTAGATTAGGCCCTAGGTGGGTTGAACTACTATAAATCGACGTGTGCTATTTACTTTCCGCATTTAGCATTCTATCTTTGCTTGAGTTTTTCGAAAAAGAGGAAAAATACGAAAAAGCCGGGATAATCTATTCACCCCCTCTAGATTATTGTAGCCACTTGGACTAACAGTAGTGGTATCAAAGCAAACTCTTTGGCTAGCTCGTTCAGGAAAAAGAAAAAGATCCATGGCTACAAGCGATGCTCATCTCACCACAGGCGCCTCCACACAATAAGCCACCGCTATTCGACGCCAACAAGCTACGCATTTTGGAAAAACCGTATGGAGTGCTTCCTACAAGGGTGCGGGTTCGACATTTGGAATGTGGTCATTGAAGGAGTTGATCAACCAACAAAGAAATCGGAGGATGGCACTTTGGCTCTAAACTTTCAAGGAGTTTGATGAAAAGCGACAAAAGGCACTCTCTCTAGCGGTAAGGCTAAATATTTTGCATTGTTCTCTTACATACAGTACAATCGTATAAGAGGCATAAGGTTTTACATGAGGTTTTGGAAAAATTGGAGCTGTCTATGAAGGGACTAAGAAAGTCAAGCAAGCAAGAAAAAACCGTACTTGTAAAAGACTTGAAAACTTTAACATGTATGATGGCGAAAGCATCTCAAAATGGTAGAAAGGCTTAACAATATCGTCAATCCTTTTGTGGCCTCGGCAAAAGTCATTTCGAAGAGACAAGGGTGACCAAAGTATTAAATGCTCTTCCGGCTCATGGTCGAGAAAAAGGTAGCAGCAATCACGGAGGCACAAAATCTTGAGACACTCAAGTTTGGCGAAGCTCATTGGAAATCTACTTTCGTCTATGAAGTCTATCTCGAGGAGAGGAAAAATTCCAAACCATCACACAAATCAATCGGGTATGCAAATTATTCCCAAAGATCTTACTTCTTCTAATAATGCATACTATATGATAATGATGATGATGAGGAGGAAGCGGCCTTGTTCGAAAATTTGCAAAATTTGTGAATAAAAATAAAGCGAGAAAACTAAGAGATAATCTTTGCTTTAAAGGCGGAAAAGCGGGCACTTCATTGCGATTGCGGCTTCGATGAAGATGAGCAAAGAAAAAGAAGCCTTTCACAAAAAAGAAGGCTCTAAAATGCGGAAGTCGAAACATGGGATGAACTACTCGAAACAGCGGATGGGGAAGGAGAAACCGAACACGGTCTCATAGCCCATAGGCGATGAAAACAATGAGTACACTCAAATTAACTCTTCGTCCATAGTTGATGACTTGCGATGTGATTTTGATGAATTGCAAATTGAGTTCAAAATTTAATTGTTAAATACAAAAATTTGAAAAAGGAGCACAAGGAGCTTAAAGGTTGAAAGGAAAAATTATTTACCTCTTATGAATCTCACAGACAAAGCTCATGCTCTCTCTTTTTAGAATTCGTTTCTCTTGAAGCTTAGAAAAGGAATCGCTCACAAAAGATATTGAATGTTTGAAAAAATGATATGCATTATTTCAACATAAGTAGGATAAGTCACAAAACTTTTAGATGCACAAAGAGGTGAACATTCAAATCGGGACTTGGTTATAAGCCATTTCAAAGTGTTTTAAGAAAAATAACCAAGGTCGGAAGCTTTACTACGTCTTTAATAATTAAATACCCTCTTGTTTCTATTGTGGCAAGTTGGACGTTATCTTTAATAATTGCAAATTGAGAAATAGCTCAAGGCATGTTTGGAGACGAAAGGTCTCAAGACTAACCCCATGGACCCCAAAATTATAGGGTACTAAAGAAATTCTTTTGTAGGTAATAGGTGGCTATAACAACAATGGAAGATTCAAAATGGCTCGTGGTGACGGATGTTCATACCATATGGCCGGGAGGAGGAAGGACTTTTACCAAACGCCGGCTCCAAGAAGAAGGGTATGGTCATGTTGACAATGGCAAAGGAAAAACTCTTGGAAATGGAGAAATTGGTAACTCTTCTTTCTCTCTTAGTAATGTTATCTTAGTTGAAAGGGCTTAAGTTTAATTTGATAAGCGTTGTACTTTGTGATTCAAATATGATGTTTCCTTTAATAAAGAAAAAATGCCTTATACTTAAAAATGGTGAAATTATTTGTGAAGCAAATAGAAAAGCAATCTTTACAAAATTTGTACAAGTGATTTGGTTGTCAAAATGTTTCTTGTTTGATTAAGCGATAATGATTTAATAGCTTATGGCATGGCGACTTGGACATGTTGGATACAGAATTTGAAAAATATTTACAAAAACCCGACATGTGAAATGACTACCCAGGTGAATTTTGAAAATCTTGGCTTATGTGACACTTGTCAAAAGAACAAATTAGTTAAAAGTAGTTTTAAGCCCAAAAATGAAATTTCCACAACCAAACCTCTACCAAATCTTCGCCCGGTTGTATGGGGATATTGATATGACTAGTCTAAGTGGAAAACATTACACTTTTGTTATCGTCGATGATTTTCTAGATATACTTGGGCTCTTTTTTACCAATAAGCGATGCGTTAATGAGTTTGTTAAGTTGTGTAGACTTATTGAGAATGAAAAAGAAAATCTTATCAAGAATTACATTGACGTCGGTGGAGAATTTGATGGTGAATTTAGAGTATTTTGTGAAACCAAAGGATATGCTCATAATTTCGGCTCAAGGACACCTCAACAAAATGGAGTAGCGAGCGGAAAAATCGGACATTGCGAGAAATTAATTAGATCCGTACTCGATGAATTTTCACTTCAAAATATTTTTTGGGCGGCGTAAATCTTAGCTTGCTATGTTATTAATCGAGTTTATATTCGTCCTAAAATGAATAAAACTCCATATGACTTTGGAAAGGTAGAACTTCAAATATTAGTTATTTCAAGATATTTGGTTGTAAATGCTTTATTTTGAATACGAGGATCGATTGGACAAACTTGATCTAAAGTAGATGAAAAGGATATTTATGGGATATTCAACAAAAAACAAAGCATATCAGGTTCTGACAATAAGACTAGTGGAGTTGTTGAAAGAATCCATCCATGTTAAATTGAGTGAAGCTTGGAGTTGAAAGAATTCTAATGATGAAAGTGATGAAGAGGATATTATTGAAATTGATGATCAGCAATCAGGCACATCAAAAATGATCAACCGTCCACTTCAAATGGTCCTCAAGAAGATAGAGGTGATATCTCGGATCTTCCGTTGCATTGAAATTTAAGGAGATCATCGAAAAGAACTTATTATTAGTGATCACTTGTGAAGTGATGACTCGGAGAAAATTTGCTGAAAGCTCTTATTTCTCAAAAAATACAAAAATGCTAAAAAGAAATTTATTGAGGATGAGGATTGGTTCTTAGAGATGCAAGAGGAGTTGAATCGATTTTGGAAAATGATGTATGAGGTGGTACCTTGGTAATCTCTTCTCAAACCATTGGTACAAAATGGGTGACCGGGAACAAAAACGATGATCAATGATATTGATTGAAATAAAGCGAGGTTAGTAGGCTGAAATTGTCGAAGAAGGTATTAGTATGATGAAACTTTGCACATTAGCGTTTAGAAGGCTATTAAACCATTTACTTGCCTATTGCGTTTTAAAATTTCAACTTACCAAATGGATGTTAAATCAAAAACTCTTAAATGTTTATTGTTAGAAAAGTCTATGTAAACAACCTCAGGGGTTTGAAAATTTTCTAAGGCTTTAATGATGTTTATAAACCCAAAAAGGCGCTTGTATGGTTCAACAAACACCTAGTGCATGGTATGATAGACTTGGATGTACTAACACAAAGCGGTTTAGCAATATACGTAA
>CM071932.1:21179695-21270825 GCA_016081115.2 Rehmannia glutinosa | reverse complement strand
GCCATCTGTTTGTTGTGCTGGTTCGGTTACGTATTGCTATAGTGGACGCCATTGCATTATTACATGGATGAAACTTTGATATTATACCTAATGGGAAGAGATCTCAACATTTTGCTCACAAGATTCTCATTTGAGATGGGTTAAGCAGGTATTTGAGCTTCATTGGCTATATCACACGGTTTGGCGTTCAGGTGGTGATATTCTCATCCTCACGCATTCTCGAGGTTTTCAAACCTATTGGTGAGCAAACCTAAGTTTGGTTTTCGCACACTTGCAGTATCCTCAGTGACTGCAGAGTATCCCATGCATCTTGGCCACATAAAATTAGCAATGATTTTGAACATATTTTGATCCACAGAGTACCAAAGATCGCCATCAAAGCACTTAGTAATTGTAATCGACAAAATTAATTCATCATTAGTCCAATCGATTTCTCCTTTTGTCCTTGTAAAGTCACCATCCATATCGATGAGTTTTGGAGGTGACCACCGGTAGGATTGTTGGCCAGGCCCTTTCATCAATTGATTTGATGTAGGCTCGAACTTTGACTTTCGAATAGAGTAATTGGAGCCATCAAGAATGGGGACGAAAAGTGGGGTTATTTTGAGTATCCATGCTAACAAACACTCGGAGATCAATACATAATGTCATCAAGTGTAGGCTCACAGATACCAATTGAAAGAATTAAAGCACGGATATTTACCAAAAGTTTCAGAGTAAGGATGTGATTGCGGTATGTGGTCACATTCACAATCACATGCAGCCGGAATTTCGAAAAAAACAGAAACAAGACACAAGATATAAAATTTATCTACAAGCCAACTAGCTTATAGAAGTGCCAATATGGCGAAACTTTCCACTAGTACAAATCGATTGATTCCGTATACAAAAATACTAAAACCAACTAGTAGAAACTCTTAAAAACTCCTATCTGTGAGTATATCAGGATCCGTAATTCAACTCATCCAACAATAAACATGTGTGGACTCTGTTAATCACAATACAAAACAACAATGGATGAAAAACCTAACAAATACAAGCTGTAGGGCTGAATGTGATCTCGATGTAGTCACATTCGATCGCATCCATCGAGCCGAGACTTTGTGCTTGTATGACTCTTAATTTTCTTAAGACTCTTGTATCTCGGGTGTATTTCTTGTGTGTAGATTATGGACCTTTCTCTCTTTTATAGGCGCCCAAGACCTTCCAAAGAGTCCTAATAAACATGGAAAAGAAGATATATACAAAATGACAGATGTATATAGAAACATGTTAGGAACAAGATA
The DNA here is from genome assembly GCA_016081115.2 of Rehmannia glutinosa. Classification (NCBI taxonomy): domain Eukaryota; kingdom Viridiplantae; phylum Streptophyta; class Magnoliopsida; order Lamiales; family Orobanchaceae; genus Rehmannia; species Rehmannia glutinosa. The sequence continues at coordinate 21,269,539 of CM071932.1, read as the reverse complement.
AATATCAAAAGAGTCCAAGATATCTATACCATATCAATATAAAATCTTTCCTAATCTATTTACAACTCAATCTTTACCATAAGTCTAGAAAAGGCAAAACAAATCAAAATCCAATCTTTTATTTTAGGAAATTACTTGGCGAAAAATTAACGCCCTAACTTGATTCCGAATGTTAATCCCAAGTCCACCTTGGTCCTCTATGATCGACGCGTCCAATTAATTTTTACATAATCACTTTCGCAGGGGTGCCATGTATCGATCCATATGTTTGAGCCATCGGTTAGCCCCTCTGACATCCCCGTGTGTGCTCATTTAATCTAGAGGTTACTAAAAATTACATCTATTATGATCCACCATTTGTTCGCCGAAATGCAGCTTATTTTGAGCATTCCAAATCGACCACAACAGAGCATACATTGGGTGGGCATCTCCATATCCTTTATCCATAATATGCAATAACCACTCCCCAAAAGTTCCATCTATTCATCCCATCCAAAATATGAATCCGAAGAGGATAAGCGGCCGAAAAGAAGTGACCCATGGGCTGATCTCTTAACTCATGCTCCGTAGTTTCGATTTCTATTCCACATCGACTACAAAGCATGAGATATCGAGCCCCTTTCCGTGCCGAGTTCCGCTCTCGTTGGGAGAATGCCTTGGGCGCATTTCCGCAGAAATTCCCGGACTTTAGGTGGGATAGGTAGTCTCCAAATCCATTTCCATAATTTTTTGTTGTCCTCAAGATGATGTAGATTCCTATGTACAATCCGCAATCATTTTTGCAATTTGTAGCCGTGATTTTACCGAATACTTGTCGTCTTTCAAAAATGTCATACCAAATGATCCTTCGTCTATTATGTCGCATCGATAGAGAGAATGGCTTTGGTGTTCCGCCGATTAAAAATTTCTTTAACCATCTTCGTGTTCCATTTGGGCTTATCCTGGCAAATTAACTCACTCACTCGGAAGATCCGTGAGGATGTTTGTGTGATTAGCTTACACGCTTTGAAATTAAGATTGTCCAAAAACCCATGCACTGCCATACTCGATTGCTATGTGCATCTCCAATACACCACCCGAATACCTCCAAAGAATTTTGCTTCCATCTACAATGCTTCTCCATGTATCTAATGGATTATACGATTGTAGCTTCTAGAAAATCGCTTCGCGAGAAAAATATTTGGCTTTAAGATTTTTGGATAGAAGGGAGCGCTCGTTATGAATAAGTCTCCATCATTGTTTTGCGAGCATTGCCTCGTTAAAGCAATTTATGTCAAATCCCATCCATCTTTCATATTTCAAATGGTATAATCTACTCCCACGCCAATTGATTCTTTTTTTTTTCTCTCGTCTCGACCCCACCAAAAATTTCTCAATCGAATTAATCTTATTACAAACATAATTTGTAGGAAATAAAAAAGATACCCATTTTCTTTTGCCGAAAAAGAGATCTACTCTTCCAATTTTTTAATTTCTTTCGGACCCGATACACAATGAGAAAAAAATCTGCTTTTTTTATCTCCCTATAACTTGTTGGAATGCCAAGATAAACCGCATTCTTGTTTTACCATCAAAACCCCCAATTGATTGGTCGAGATGTACTTTCCGCTCATGGTTTAGACAATTCACAAAAGATATATCGATTTCTTTAGATTAACTCTTTGTCCGACGTTCGCTCGTAATTAGAGATGATATCTCCGAATTATTTCTATCTCCCCTTTCATTTGCCCATCCAAAAATAATATTGTCATCCGCAAAGAAAAGATATGATATTTCGAATGCATTACGACTCACCCGAATTCTATAAAGACTCCATATACCTTTTCTAATTAGAGAAGAAAAAGCCTCTCGCACATAAGAGAAAAAGATATGGAGATAGCGACTCTCCTTGAAGCCGAGAGGGTGAAAAGGATTGTCCTAGCAAACCATTAAGCAATATCGAAAAAGAAAGCGATGAAACACAATTCATAATAAGAGACAAAGGATTCATGTAACCCAAGCGAATCATAACCATACGTAAAAACGACCACTCAACACGATCGTGGGCCTTCGACATGTCAAGTTTAAAGCAAAAGAACCTCTCTTTTTCACGGAATTATTTTTCATTTGATGAAAGATCTCAAAAAGCAAGCAATGCAATATCTATATTTAGTCTCGGGGCAAAAAAAAAAGATTGAGTATGGAAAATGAAGTTTGGAAGAATAATCTTTTTTCTATTAGCAATTGTTTTCATAATTAGTTTGAAAATTATGTTGCAAAAGGCTAATAGCCTAAAGTCCGTACGCTCTATAACTTCTTTTTTTAGGAATGAGCACAATGAGCGAACGTATCATTTAAGGTCAAGGGCTTGCACCCTCATTTAGAACCCTAAGAACAACATCAACTATGTCCATTTAATCGGAGACCTGAATTTTTGATAATAAAAAAGAGCGGGCATACCGTGTGGTCCGGAAATTTGGTCGGATGCATTTGAGACAAGGTTGTCACCACCTCTTCGGCATCGGGGGTGTGTCAATAACTTGTTCATTTCATCGATGCTTTTAAGTCCACGACATCTAGAGCTCTATCCATATTTAGTTGAGGTTCAAGCTGTAAAGAGATTTTTGAAATAATCACCAAATTCTTACTCTATGTCTTTTGATCCTCCAACCGGACACCATCCTTATTTTTATCCGCTCAATTGTGTTACGGGATTTTTCACGGTTGCGGTTTTATGAAAAAAAAACTGGTGTTTTTGTCTCCATTTTTGATCCAATTAGCCTAGACCGTTGATGCCATATTTAGAAAAATCTTTACCTTAATGGACAAAACAAAAAGGACAATGAAAATAAAACACGCAATTAGGTAAATGGACTGCACGTAGGCCCAAGCCTCAGGCCCATCCCAATTAATTCATACACCAGAGGAAGTGATTGCCATCCAAGTGGAATACAAAGCATGACAGCCCAATCGTTTAATTTTCTTTATTTATTCAATTATCTTTTTTAGGGAAAAGTTAGTATCTTTTTTTCTTTTCTTTTCTTTTTTTACTAAGAAAGAGTGGTAGATATTTTGTATGTTTGATTCTTCGTTTTTTTTTTTTTTTGGTTTATAAAAGAGGGGAAACCATCCAATTTGGCATCCTTAGATGTGAGTTGTGACCATAACATATTATCTAGCTTTAGATTTAATTATTCTTGTTGGTATCTATCCTTTGAATAGATTGATACCACAAGTACTAAAATAAAGTTAGACTCAATGAAAGTCTATTAATACAAATTGAAATCTAGACTCGATTGCGAGAAAAGTAAAGTACAAACGAACTAAAAAATTACAAGTAACGAAATAACACAGAGAATATGAGGGATACAACCCTAAAACCGAATATTAAGAAGATTCGACTCAGGAACTGGAAAACTCCTACACAAAGTCACCACACAAATCACCCAGAGAACCAAGGCAAAGCACCCAAGTACTTCCTCGCCACAAAGAACCTCCAAACAAGCCCTCGAAAGTGTATTCACGCAGAAGAAACCCTAGAAAATACCCCAAAACCCAGTGAAACCTTAATCTCATACGAAACAAGGATTGTACACCGAGAAGAGGTGGACACACACTCTAATCACACGATTTGTATTCCAACCCAAGAATCACACAATGATCCAACGAGGATCCTGGAGATTTCTAGAGAGAGAAAGAAACGAGCGCTTTTAACTCGAGGAGAGAGAGGATTCGAGAGATGAGAGAAAGAAAACACACAGAATGAATTACGGTTTCGGTACCGGGTTTTAATAGGGCAAGTGAATGACTCAGTTAATCCAAGAAATGGTCCACGAGATCGAGCAAAGAGGATCCACGGACAAGGGAGTCGGATCCCGCAATCCGAATTAATAACCCAAGGATCAAAAAACGGTGGGCTTGGGTGGCTCTTTGGGCTGCTGAACATAATGGGCTCAATTATTAAGTAATGGGCCAACAAAATAGTGGGCCAATAAACTTAACAATTATCAATATGAATTTTCTGGAAGTTTCACCTTGTATTCTATATTACAAAGATGTACATTTGTTTGGATTTTTGAGAGAAGTTTGTTGTATTGCAACTTATCAAACTGTGCCTAAAAATCTATAACCATACAACAAACTAATTCCATAGTACCCATGAAAGTAAGTTCACTGTCCCTGGAGATTTTATGGTAGATTACATTTCTCAGAAGGATTTTGTTGTTTCACATCTTCATAGAGGGTAATGGAATTGCTGACTTATTGTCTAAGCTGGCGGTCCATATTTTGATGATTGGCAGATCACTGCTCCTCCAGAAATTATTGATTATTTTAATTTTGGGATAATTACGAAAAACACCCCTAAAGTTTAGGCTAATTATAAAAAAATCCAGAGATTTTTGAAAATTACAAAAACATTTGATGTTTGGTTTTGTCTTAAATTTAAGGTGTTAAATGTAATATTTCTATAAAATCCAGAGATGTTTTTAAATATTTTTCGTTTATGAGAGGAAAAACATATAATCAAATTTCCAGGATTTTTTTATAATTTTAAAAAATTTCGAGTTCTTTTGTAATTAGCGCAAACCTCAGGGATGTTTTATAACTATCCCTTTAAATTTTGATGTTGTTGTTTTTTGTTAGATTTGTGTCTTAGTCATATGCGTTTTTTTATATCTAGCTAGAGTAAATCTCTTGTCACACTTTGTGAGACGAATCTCCAATACCCACACCTGGATCCAAAATCCAACCTAACTCTCCGCCCCAAAGAGAAAACAAAAACACTCCGGAAAGAATGAAGGATTGGTTCGCCCATCTCAGTCTGCAGCAACCCACTACATCCCTAAGCAGAGGTTGACTCGCCTGGGGATATTTGCATCGAAATCTAGTTACTTACCAACAAACAAATAATCCCTTTAGAATGTCGACGGGAAGGATTTATAATCCACGTTAAATTGGGGATGATCTGATGTAGCTTTAGAAAGTGGGTTTTGATTATTATTTTTCAGGCAATTTTAGTTTGCACCCCAAACTATACGAGTATTTCTACTTTACCTACTTAACTTTCATTGCCGTTCTATTTTACCATTTGGATTTCACAAATTGTTGTGACTTAAAAAAGATATAATTTCCAATTTTACCCTTAACCTTTATGGTTATTTTATTTTTTTGATATCTTAAAATGATAAAATAGACTAGATTTATTGATGATATTCACTATTATTTAATACTATTTACATATTGATTAAATATGATGAGATTTTGAGAGAAAAATTGATCCAAATAATTGTTCGAGATGTAATACAAACAATCCACTGACAATGAGGGGTAAATTGGAAAATTATGACTACGAGCAACAATTTTAAAGTTCAGGATAAAGTAGGATAATTTAAAGTTAAGTGAGCAATATCGAAAAAACATGCATAGTTTGGGGAAATTAAAATTACCTCTTATTTTTCTACTTGTTTTTTTTTCCTTCATTTTTTCGCCTTGAAGTTACTTCAAATGCATGGATAAGCTTTTTTTTTTTTTTGGAATCTTGTAATAATTTAATGACAATCATTGCACAAAAACACCTCCATGTTCCCATTTGTTTTGCAGAGGAAAACGAGTTTGAAAGGGAAAAGAAGAACCAAACCCAAAGGAAAAAAAAGGAGAAGATGAAGAGAAAAAAAAAATAGAACAGTTATGGTGTTGGTGGATTCCGGGAAAGGAGTGAGGCAAAGGGAGGTTGAGGTTGATTGACAGATGAGTGAAAAGCGGAGAGTATGTCAATAAGGAATAAAGAGTTCAAGAAGACATCAAACACATTTAGGTTAAGAAAGGCAAAATTGAGGGGAATTAAAATAACTGATACTTTTATGAAGAACTACTAATATTTTTCAAAGGAAAAACTAAGGGCGCGATTGAATATACTTTTCATTTTGAAAATTTTCACTTTACTAGAGAATAGTGATAAAAAAAGAAGAAGAAAAAAATGAATTTTGAAAGTGTGATTGAATGTGAGATGAAAAAAAAGAATGATGAAAGTTGATTTGATTTAAAAATAGTAAAATAATGATTGGATATGATTGATAGTTAGAAATGTGTGAGTGAGAGAATAGTGAAATTTGTGGGAGAATGTGTTATAATGATTAGTTTTTTGTGAAAAAATGTGAAAATGTGATTGATGACAGAAAAAATAAGAAAAAGTGAATGTGAGAGAATAGTTTTATTTTCTGAAAATTTTCATAAACAATCACATGTTTGGTCAAAAAAAATTCTCCAGCGTAACGAAAATAAAATTCATTTCATATCCAATAGCCACCTAATACTTTTGGGGGGACTACTAACATTACTTTTGTTATTTTTAAAACATATATTTTTAGACTAAAAGCTTAATACTTTTCAAGGCAATGACTAATACTTTTCAGGGGGGTATTAAAAAATTTTCAAGTGAAAATACTTTCCATTTTTTTACCAGTTTAATATGTGATACTTTTCACTTAAACATGCAATATTTTTACCTAAAATTGTAATACTTTTCAGTTCAACATACAATACTTTTTGAGAAAAAAATAATACTTTTTAATTATCATTTCACCTGCCTGTTAGCCTAATACTTACGGAAATGGCTTTGGTCTTTTGGGCTTGGTAGCCCGGGTCGCGGGGATCCGCCTCACGAGAATATGACCGTGAGATGGTCTATATGAGTTTTGTCCTCGAGTTACAAACGCTATGGGAATACGTCTAGTTTTAAAATTTTAAGGACACATTGTCGTATATATATACATATAAAATTATATATGCATATATTATTGAATATATTGACATACCAAGTACAATTAAAAAAATTAATGCTTTACACATGAAAAATTAAAATTTCATAAATACTCAAATCTGAAATATGATAATACACATAAATATCTTGAAAATGTAGCAATAAAATAAATTATATCTCTTTTGATGTGTGGATTTATCAAAATTCATATGAATGTGGCTTTTTTTCTTCAAAATTGGGATGTCTATGTTGTTATTTTTTAAAAGTTAGATACACGTATAGATATGTATCCATTGAGTTTCTATGGAATATTGGATAAAATATCGTATCCGACACGTGATCCATACGGGTAGATGGCATCTGAGAAAAGTATTTGTGTGTCCTAGCAAAAACAAAGAAGGCCTATTGAGACCGTCTCACTGGTCTCTACCGTGAGACAATGTTTGGGGTTGGATCAAGTCAATAGGAATCAAGCGTGGTCAATAAAAAGTCAACGGGCGCTAAAACTAGCTGTAATACTTTTGAGAAAAAAGTAACACTTTTGAGACAACTAATACTTTTGAGCAAAAAAATAATACTTTCATTAGAATAATATAATACTTTTGATAAAAAAAAGTGGTACAACTTGTTAATATGATGTTGGAGATGGGCAATGACTCCACATAAACAAGTATACTTTTTTTTATATGGTTTTGTTACTTTAAAAATATACACATTTTAGAACAAAAGTGAAATCTTTGTTTATAATAAAATGTGATATTGTAAACAAGATTGCATATAACTAAAATTATAATACTTTTAGTTCAACATGTGATACTATTGAGTTTAAAATATAATATTTTTTCACTTAAATATGTAATACTTTTTCACATAAAATGTAATACTTTTAATTTGATTTATAATTCTTTTGATTCAACACATAATATTTTTCGCTTAAACGTAATACTTTTCAATTGAACATGTAATACTTTTTATTTAAACGTGTAATATTTCTTTACCAAAAACACGTGGAAAAACATACGTATGTCAATGTCCACTATGAGTGCAATGCGTTGAACAATTGACCATTGTTTTTTATAACAACCAACTTTGAAGTATTCACATGTGCCAAAGAAATATCAAGTATGTTGGATCTCAAAGGACATAATACATGAAAGGGCCATAAATGATTTAAGCATGAGTTCGTAATTCCATATTAAAAATTGTGAATAAGCATGAATCGGAAATCTTATTCCAAATGGCATTATTTTTGTTAATCGTAAATAAACTCTAAAATTCATGAACTATGGGGATTTGTAGAAGAAAAGAACAGAGTAACGAAAAGAGGAGAAACGGGAAATGATATTTTATAGTCACAATTATTCAAGCTCTTAACTTCATGAAAGTTGATCTCTAATTAATAAGTCCACCATCCACCACACTTAAATGTTATTCAACAAAGTTTCACATCCCAACACCGCCGAGCCCACCACCGACCGCCTCATGACATCGGGCCCGGGGTCGAAGCCCTCTCCTCCTCCTAGCCTTCATCCTCGGCCGAAACCTAAGCCTAAAAGTCCCATCTAAACCTACGCCAGGAGCTTTGTCACGCCGACGTTCTCTATGCGTCGGTGGTGCCATAAAAATATCGAAAACCTTAAAAATGAGAGATGCATCATGTAGCACCCACCGGATCATGTTTCTTTTGAGAGGGAGGGAGAAGAAAGAAGCGTATGGTTTCTTCGCCCTTTTCTATTTTTCCAGGCCTACACTCTAATTTCTCATAACCTTCAAAATGCCACCACCCTTTGAAGATGAGTTTAGATATGGGGCTCCATCTCACAGATCTAGACCCATGAGACGGTCTCATATAAGTTTTTTTCTTACATCTATATATGTTTTATTGATCATTTGATACTCACAATCTATTTAATAGGTACTATGCAAAAGGTTTTCCCCTTTCGTGTTTTACTATAGTAGGTTTAAACGAGGCTCCTTCATTTGTGTAGCTAGCTATTCGGCTTGTGAATAACATTAATTTTCTAGTCTTATTTATATATTTCTCCATTTATCTAAAAATATTTTAAATCGAATAGCATATTTAAATAGTTTTAAAAAATAAAATTACCATTGACATAAGCACTACAAAAAAACCTCCAATTTACTTACATAAATGATTTTGTCACTAAATTTACGATTTATCTATAAAATATCGACAAAATAGAAAATATTATTTTCCCTAAACAATACCAACCAATTACGACAAATCACCCATAGTTTTTAAATTTACTAATAGAAATTTTATAGGTATTTATAAGTACTTTTAGATTTTGTTGGTAAATATTACCTAAATTAATTTTACCTACAAATATTTTACATACACTTAACAATTATCTTAAATTATTACTTATCTATAAATTTTTACAGGTAAATTGGTTTTCTTGTCTTGAAGGATCAAGGTTAATATATACCAATGCAACATTATATATAGAATTAAAATATCATCTATAATTTACAAACGCGCCTTTACTCACAATTCCATCTATCCATGTATTATTCTTTATTTTATATATATGTATATATATATGGAGGGTTATAGAGACCACGTCATAGGGTGAGTCATTGGGAACCAATCCTAGCTATATATTTAATTTTTTCAAAGGCTACAATTTAAGAGACAAAATTGCAGAATATAAGCTAGTTATTTAAACACAGGGGTAAATTAGTCATCCTCCAAACAGCCCAAGATAAACGGATTGAGCTAATTCTAAAAAGATCACGCAATCCTTGCCAAGTCTCATAGCAAAATCAACGTGAGAAATCCTTCTCCTTCTTCTTCAACGCACTACTATGAGAAATTCTTCCTCCTTGCTAAAAACAGTTTTATCTTCTCTACTCAACGCACTACTGTGTGAAAAAAAATTGCAGATAATTTACCATAGTTGCTATAACTCGATTACAATTCGAAGGTTGCTTATGAAGATGTAATTTGTTGCTTCTATATATGTGTTATGGTGCTTTTATATACCATTAAACCTAATACGCAATAATCTTGTACTACATAAGCAATGAATATTAGAACGCCCTTTGATTTTCAAAAATACAAGTATTTCAATGCGTAGAGGCGATTAGCTTAATTAGAAGAACATAATTTTTAAAAATAGCCTACAATTAAAATTTTGCATCTAAATAAACAAAAATACTTAATAACCGAACAAAATATGTGTCCACTAAAAATAAAACACTTGCAATAACAATAGTTCAAAATCATCAACAAAATAAAGTTTTTTTAAAATTTTCAAATTAAATAAAAATTGTTGACTTCATTTCCACCGCCTCTAATCCTCCATCGGGTTCCTAAACCTGAAAAGTGTTAATAGACATGGGGTGAGCTTTTCAACTCGCTAAGTTGGGACACGTTTGTCAAAATTAAATACAACACATAAGCATAATCATAAATATTCAACATGTAACTTTTCCTCTAAAATTTTCTTCTGACTGGCCAGTTAATAAATTTAGCACGGCCCGAGCTTAACCGAAGATCAACCGATCCGGACCTATTTACGGTCCGACTAGTTCTTTCGTCATATAGCACATAAACGAAAATACATATATGAAGCATTTAATAACAACACACAATACTGTTAGATAAATGTTTTTATCATGATTTTGATGATTATGTTCAAATGAGTTTTTAAACCAAAACAATGTCCCTAAATGTTGTCTAAATACTTCCGATCAACTTAAAATATTTTTACTATTTTTCGGAGTATTTTTTGGAGTTTATTTTCGAAAAAAAATTGGACAACACATTTGTTTCAGCTCGACCAGTCGCCCTATAGGGCAACCCGTACCTAAGTTGAGTGAGAAAGAAAAAATGGGGCGTAAGAAAAATAGGCGGGCGACCGGTCGGCCGTGGCGACAATACACAGGAGTTGGATTTTTGTTCCAGACTTCTCTGTCAGTAAATTCTTCATGTCCAACCGGTCTGACTAAGGCGACAGTCGCACACCCCTCCGACCGGTCCGTGTGTAAAAATTCGTAGAATTCAATTTCTATCTTATCTCTGCGTGGGGTCGAACCCCTGTTTATCAACAAACTATCGAATTGCGTTTTTCGGACATCTTTTCCTAATTTGTGGGATTGATTTCTAACTATATTGATCATTTTAAATTGTTTCTTTTGCAGCAAATCACTCCCCAAGGAGGAGCCAATGTCTGGAAATGAAAGCCAAGTCCTCTCCTATAAATAGAGGCTTCATTCAAGCAACAAGATACAACACTCTATACAAGCAAAGAGCAATTGAGCAAACACTTTCATATATCTTGTTGTATTAGCCTAAGCACTTTCACTTGCACAAATTTGAGGTCTAGGCTTTCAATTCTTGATTACACTTGTACTCATATTGTATCAATCATTATTGAGTTGTAATCTTGATTTTGGTCATCATTCAACACAAGACATCCTTGTGAGTATTATTGTGGTAAGAATTCACTTGGGTGATCTAGGTGATAGGTGTTTGAAGGTTGTGGTAATCTTCAAGGTGTTGTAAGAGGGTTGTGGTAATCCTCAAGGTGGTGAAAGAGGGTTGTGGTAATCCTCAAGGTGTAGTATTAATTTTTGGTAAATTAATAAAACCTTTTTTTTTCTTTTTGAAATCCATCCCGGATATACTGGGGTTAGGTGGGTTGAACTACTATAAATCGACGTGTGCTATTTACATTCCGCATTTAGCATTCTATCTTTGCTTGAGATTTTCGAAAAAAAGGGAAAAATCTGAAAAACCGGGATAATCTATTCAACCCCCCTCTAGATTATTGTAGCCACTTGGACTAACAAGTGGTATCAAAGCCAAACTCTTTGGCTAGCTCGTTCCGAGTAAAGAGAAAAGATCCATGGCTACAAATGATGCTCATCTCACCACCGGCGCCTCCACCTATAAGCCACCGCTATTCGACGCCAACAACTACGCATTTTGGAAAGACCGTATGGAGTGCTTCCTACAAGGGTGCGGGTTCGACATTTGTAATGTGGTCATTGAAGGAGTTGATCAACCAACAAAGAAATCGGAGGATGGCACTTTGGCTCCTAAACCTTTCAAGGAGTTTGATGAAAACGACAAAAAGGCTTTCTCTCTAAACGGTAAGGCCTAAAATATTTTGCATTGTTCTCTTACCGCCACCGAGTACAATCGTATAAGAGGCATAAGGTCGGCACATGAGGTTTGGGAAAAATTGGAGGCAATCTATGAAGGGACTAAGAAAGTCAAGCAAGCAAGAAAAACCATGCTTGTAAAAGACTTCGAAAACTTTAACATGTATGATGGCGAAAACATCTCCAAAATGGTAGAAAGGCTTGACAATATCGTCAATCCTCTTGTGGCCCTCGGCAAAGTCATTTCCGAAGAAGACAAGGTGACCAAAGTATTAAATGCTCTTCCCGGCTCATGGTCCGAAAAGGTAACGGCAATCACGGAGGCACAAAATCTTGAGACACTCAAGTTTGACGAGCTCATTGGAAATCTACTCATCTATGAAGTCTATCTCAAGGAGAGGAAAAATTCCAAACCATCCACAAATCAATCGGGTATGCAAATTATTCCTAGAGGTCTTACTTCTTCTTCTAATAATGCATACTATGATAATGATGATGATGATGAGGAGAGACGCCGACTTGTTCGAAAATTTGCAAAATTTGTGAATAAAAATAAAAGAGAAAACTAAGAGATAATGCTTGCTTTAAAAGGCGGAAAACCCGGGCACTTCATTGCCGATTGCCAGAGAAGCTTCGATGAAGAGGAGCAAAAGAAAAGAAGCCTTTCACAAAAAGAAGGCTCTAAATGCGGAAGTCAAAACATGGGATGAACTACTCGAAACAACCGATGAGGAAGGAGAAACCGAACACGGTCTCATGGCCATAGACGATGAAAACAATGAGGTACACTCAAATTCTTCTACTTCCTCCATAGTTGATGACTTGCAATGTGATTTTGATGAATTGCAAATTGAGTTTCAAAATTTAATTGTTAAATACAAAAATTTGAAAAAGGAGCACAAGGAGCTTAAGGTTGAAAAGGAAAAATTATTTACCTCTTATGAATCTCTAGACAAAGCTCATGCTCTCTCTTACTAGAATTCATTCTCTTGAAACCGAAAAGGAATCGCTCACAAAAGATATTGAATGTTTGAAAAATGATATGCATCGTTTCAACATAAGTACGGATAAAGTCACAAAAATTTTAGATGCACAAAAAGGTGAACATTCCAAATCGGGACTTGGTTATAAGCCATTTCAAAGTGTTTTTAAGAAAAATAACCAAGGTCCGACTTTTGTACGTGCTAATAATTAAATACTCCTACTTGTTTCTATTGTGGCAAAGTTGGACATTATGCTAATAATTGCAAATTGAGAAATAACTCAAGACATGTTTGGAGACCCAAAGGTCTCAAGACTAACCCCCATGGACCCCAAAATTATAGGGTACCTAAAAGAAATTCTTTTGTAGGTAATAGGGGCTATAACAACAATGGAAGATTCAAAATGGCTCGTGGACAGCGGATGTTCACGCCATATGACCGGGAGGAGAGAACTTTTACCAACATCAAGCTCCAAGAAGAGGGTATGGTCATGTTCGGCAATGGCAAAGGAAAAATTCTTGGAAATGGAGAAATTGGTAACTCTTCTTTCTCTCTTAGTAATGTTCTCTTAGTTGAAGGGCTTAAGTTTAATTTGATAAGTGTTAGCCAACTTTGTGATTCAAAATATGATGTTTCCTTTAATAAAGAAAAATGCCTTATACTTAAAAATAGTGAAATTATTTGTGAAGCAAATAGAAAAGGCAATCTTTACAAAATTTGTACAAGTGATTTGGTTAGTCAAAATGTTTCTTGTTTAGTCACCAATAATGGTTTAACTAGCTTATGGCATAGGCGACTTGGACATGTTGGATACAAGAATTTGAAAAATATTTACAAAAACCAACATGTGAAATGACTACCCAAATTGAATTTTGAAAATCTTGGCTTATGTGACACTGTCAAAAGAACAAATTAGTTAAAAGTAGTTTCAAGCCCAAAACGAAATTTCCACAACCAAACCCCTACAAATGCTTCACCTTGATTTGTATGGGGATATTGGTACGGCTAGTCTAAGTGGAAAACATTACACTTTTGTTATCGTCGATGATTTTTCTAGATATACTTGGGCTCTTTTTTTACCAATAAAAGCGATGCCGTTAATGAGTTTGTTAAGTTGTGTAGACTTATTGAGAATGAAAAAGAAGACACTATCAAGTCTATTCGAAGCGATCGAGGTGGAGAATTTGATGGTGAATTTAGAGTATTTTGTGAAACCAAAGGATATGCTCATAATTTCTCGGCTCCAAGGACACCTCAACAAAATGGAGTAGCCGAATGGAAAAATCGGACATTACAAGAAATGAGTCGGTCCATGCTCAATGAATTTTCACTTCCAAAATATTTTTGGGCCGAAGCCGTAAGTATCGCTTGCTATGTTATTAATCGAGTTTATATTCGTCCTAAAATGAATAAAACTCCATATGAGCTTTGAAAAGGTAGAACTTCAAATATTAGTTATTTCAAGATATTTGGTTGTAAATGCTTTATTTTGAATACCAAGGATCAATTGGACAAACTTGATCCTAAGGCCGATGAAGGGATATTTATGGGATATTCAACAAAAAGCAAAGCATATCGGGTTTACAATAAGACTAGTGGAGTTGTTGAAGAATCCATCCATGTTAAATTCAATGAAGCTTCGGGAGTTGAAAGAATTCCTAATGATGAAAGTGATGAAGAGGATATTATTGAAATTGATGATCAACCGTCTACATCAAATGATCAACCGTCCACTTCAAATGGTCCTCAAGAAGATAGAGGTGATATCTCGGATCTTCCCGTTGCATTGAAATTTAAGGGAGATCATCGAAAAGATCTTATTATTGGTGATCCCCTTGACAAAGTGATGACTCGGAGAAAATTTGCCGAGAAAGCTCTTATTTCTCAAAAAGAGCCTAAAAATGCTAAAGAGGCTATTGAGGATGAGGATTGGTTCCTAGAGATGCAAGAGGAGTTGAATCAATTTGAAAGAAATGATGTATGGGAATTGGTACCTTGTCCTCCTTCTCAAACCATTATTGGTACAAAATGGGTATTAGGAACAAACTTGATGATCAAGGCAATATTGTTCGAAATAAGGCAAGGTTAGTAGCTCAAGGGTATTGTCAAGAATAAGGTATTGACTATGATGAAACTTTTGCACCCGTAGCACGTTTAGAAGCTATTCGTATTTTACTTGCCTATTCTTGTTTTAAAAATTTCAAACTTTACCAAATGGATGTTAAATCCGCTTTCTTAAATGGTATTATTCAAGAAGAAGTCTATGTAAAACAACCTCCGGGGTTTGAAAATTTTTCTAGGCCTAATGATGTTTATAAACTTAAAAAGGCCTTGTATGGTTTAAAACAAGCACCCCGTGCATGGTATGATAGACTTAGTTCTTTTCTTTTACAAAATGATTTTATAAGAGGTAAAGTTGATACAACTCTATTTGTTTTTGAAAAAGGGCAAGATTGTTTACTTGTGCAAATTTATGTTGATGATATTATTTTTGGTGCTACTAATGATTCTTTGTGCAAGAAATTCTCTAAGTTAATACAAGGAGAATTTGAAATGAGCATGATGGGGGAGCTCAACTTCTTTCTTGGACTCCAAATTAAGCAATGTCGAAGGTATTTACATTTCACAATCTAAGTATACAAAAGAACTTTTGAAAAAATTCGGCATTGAAGAAGGAAGAACCGTCTCTACTCCCATGGCAACAAATGTCAAAATTGACAAAGATGAGAAAGGCAAGTCCGTGGATGAATCAAAGTATCGAGGTATGATTGGTAGTTTACTTTATTTAACCGCTAGTAGACCAAGACATTCTTCATGCCGTATGCCTATGTGCTCGTTTTCAAAGCAATCCCAAAGAATCTCACATGAGTGCCGTTAAAAGGATTTTTCGATATTTGAAAGGCACCATTCAATATGGTTTATTTTATCCAAAGAATAAAAATTTTTGTCTTAAAGGTTATAGTGATTCGGATTATGCGGGAAATATTGATGATCGGAAAAGTACTTAGGATCATGTCAATTTTAGCGATTGCCTAGTTTCTTGGTTTTCAAAGAAGCAAAGCGTGTGTTTCTCTTTCAACGGCCGAAGCCGAATATATTTCCGCCGCATTTTGTTGTACTCAACTTCTTTGGATAAAACAAACCTTAGCGGATTACAAATGCTCTTTTGAAAACGTACCTATCTTTTGTGATAATATATCCGCTATAAATATTGCTCAAAACCCGGTTTCATCATAACCGTACTAAACATATTGAGATTCGACATCATTTTCTAAGGGATTGTGTTTCAAAACGTAAAATTGAGATGTCTTTTGTACCATCTCAAGATCAATTAGTGGACATTTTTACAAAACCGCTATCTTTCGAGACTTTTTTATCAATATGAGCTCGTTTAGGCATAATGCTTATTGAATGAAGCTTACGTTTGCATTTTGCACGTTTTTAAAACTTAGGGGCGAAAAATCGGATTTTTGGTTGAAAATTCGGATTTTGGAAAAAGCCCCGACAGACGATGAAATTTGAAAGGGTTGAGGGCAACCGGTCGCCTAACGTCGGCCGGTCGCCCTCAACCACGACCGGTCGCCCTAAGCAAAATCTTGGATTAAAATGGTTCTGTCTTCAGAATTCGCAACTCTAACATATTTTGGCCATTTTTCGTCCCCTTTGCCAAATTTTCACATATTTCATTCAAAAATGGTTTTCATGCATTTTTTTTCACAACATGGACATTATATAGCATGATCATCATCATTATGGCTCATCTTTCCGATCAAATGGTAAGAATTTCTCTTCTTTTGCTCAATTGGGTTGAACCCTTGAGTTAATAACCTTATGGTATATTTCTTGATATTTTTTGCATATGATTTTGATGAGCCTATCTATTATGTTGAATTGTATAATGATTGAGGTGAATTGGTGATAAAATTTTTGGCTTGAAACATTTACAAAGGTTATATACAACCTCTTTTATTTTTCACGCACACAAAGTGTTCGATGAAATGTCGCAATGAAAATTTCAACTTTACATGATTCTCTTGCTTCCAAAAGTCTACTACATCTATTGAGATCATGTTTTGCCAAATAAAACAAGCGTATGAACTCTTATTGATACATTTCTCCCATTTTCCTTGGATTATTCCGCTCTAATTGCTCAACGGTTAATAAACCGCCCCTTTGGCGCACTTTGATATTATTGTATGGTGTTTTCACCATTCTAACATTTTTTTTGATGATTCCAAAGGGGGAGAAACAGGATATTGGCTCGTTAGCTCAAGAATAGCTAATAAAAGCTCGCAATAAAAAGCTATGGCTTCTTATAGCCAAGAATACCTAGTCCATGGCTTGAATTTTGGACTCAAATGAAATTGACTATAAGTATTGTGACAGGGGGAGCTTCTTAGCTCATGATGCATCTTATATAAGCTTGTTATAGCTTGTGCTTCTAACTTTTAATAATCGTTTGTTGCTATGCTCATAGATAGGGGGAGCTTTGTATGAAATACTTCTAACGGATAGTTTTCTTGTGAAACCGGAAAATTTTATTTGTTTTTCAAATCGTCCTCAAGAAAATTGTTTTGGTTTGTAATCATCAAAAAGGGGGAGTTTGTTAGATAAATGTTTTTATCATGATTTTGATGATTATGTTCGATTTTGTTCAAATGAGTTTTTAAACCAAAACAATGTCCCTAAATGTTGTCTAAATACTTCCGATCAACTTAAAATATTTTTACTATTTTTCGGAGTATTTTTGGAGTTTATTTTCGATAAAAAATTGGACAACACATTTGTTTGAGCTCGACCGGTCGCCCTATAGGGCAACCCATTACTGAGTTGGTGAGAAACAGAAAATGGGGCGTAAGAAAAAAAGAGGCGGGCGGCCGGTCGACCAGGTGGTCGACCGGTGAGGGCGACCTGTACCTGGGAGTTGGATTTTTGTTCCAGACTTCTCTGTTTTGTAAATTCTTCATGTCCAACCGTCAGTCCGCGACTAAAGGCGACGTCGCACCCCCCTCCGACCGGTCCCCCTGTGTAAAAATTCGCAGAATTCAATTTCTATCTTATCTCTACACGACCGGCCGAACCCCATTTTATCAAACAAACTATCCGTATGCGTTGCATGACTTTTCCCTAATTTGTGGGATTGATTTCTAACAGCTATATTGATCATTTTAAATGGTTTCTTTTGCAGCAAATCACTCCCCAAGGAGGAGCCAATGTTTGGAAATGAAAGCCAAGTCCTCTCCTATAAATAGAGGCTTCATTCAAGCAACAAGATACAACACTCTATACAAGCAAAGAGCAATTGAGCAAACACTTTCATATATCTTGTTGTATTAGCCTAAACACTTTCACTTGCACAAATTTGAGGTCTAAGCTTTCAATTCTTGATTACACTTGTACTCATATTGTATCAATCATTATTGAGTTGTAATCTTGATTTTGGTCATCATTCAACACAAGACATCCTTATGAGTATTCTTGTGGTAAGAATACACTTGGGTGTTCTAGGTGATAGGTGTTTGAAGGTTGTGGTAATCTTCAAGGTGTTGTAAGAGGGTTGTGGTAATCCTCAAGGTGCTGAAAGAGAGTTGTGGTAATCCTCAAGGTGTTGTATTAATTTTTGGTAAATTAATAAAACCTTTTTTTTTCTTTTTGAAATCCATCCCGGATATACTGGGGTGGTAGTAGATTAGGCCCTAGGTGGGTTGAACTACTATAAATCGACGTGTGCTATTTACTTTCCGCATTTAGCATTCTATCTTTGCTTGAGTTTTTCGAAAAAGAGGGAAAAATCAAAACCGGATAATATATTCACCCCCTCTAGATTATTGTAGCCACTTGGACTAACAAATACTTGAATAGAAATATCCCCACCTCTAAATAATAGTTGTCTTGACGCAGATAATGAGAATTTGACAGTTGGTATGTCGTAAGTGCTAGATCTTTAAATTTTTTCGTTCACTATAATGAAAATAGAATAATTTATCTTAAAATATCCAAAATCTTAATATATAATAAGTATGTTATGAATCTTGTTAAAATATTTATGAGAACAATACACATTATGTAAATGTTGAGAAAAATATAAAAATATTAAGACTATATATATATATATAGTGGTCGTTAAAAAATAAAAAAGTTAAGGCTTTTATTTGTTGAATAAAAACACACACTTAAATAGAAATTAGTAATTATATATCCACTCAAAACACACACACACACACGAGATAACACACACACACACTACATATTACAATATGTATTATACAAACACACACTAATATATATATATATATATATATATATATATATTAGATAATTAAGTTGAGGTTTTATTAATGTAAGTATTAATTTAGATAAGTATTAATTAATGATATTAATTAATGCATGTGAAATGGATTTATCTGATGGATTTTTTTCTTAGTTAAGTTAATGAAATAATGTAAGTATCTGAATTAAAAAAAATAGATTTTAATTAAGAGATAGATTTGAAAATAAATGCAAATCACAAATTTATTACAGTAAATACATATATACATATATATAATTATTATTATACAAAAATACTATAAATAATACTATTATAAGTGGGTGGTTATTACAAACTCCATCAGTTAGAAAAATTTCGTCCTCGAAATTTAAGTTATTAACCTCGTTTAAGATATTCAGAATACTTAACTATGATCTCATCCTCTAAATCCTTTCTAACGATTGAAAGAATATGTATCTAACACACAAACTTATAATGCGAGTCATTCAAGATTGATTGTGACTTATTGTCTCAAACTTCTCATATATTATAGGTTTCATAATGTGGAATCGCAATGTAATAAAAATTCATGCAAAATCATGATAATTATGAAACAAGTATTATTATTATTATGACATAATGGATATCATGACAATTGTATCGTTGAATGAGATGTAGATTTAAGGAAACTTGTATCTTATTGGAGCCGGCGAGCGAGGTAGAGGTGGATGACTTGCACCAATCTTTTTTACAATCTTTTTTTAAAGTATTTTATTTTTTTAATATAAGAAAATTATTTGACTACCATCTTCTTTTATGAGTCTTCAGGAGTGTAGACTCGCTCTGATACCCGCCCCAGTTTTCAAAAATACAAGTATTTCAATTCGTAGGGCGATTAGCTTAATTAGAAGAACATAATTTTAAAAAATAGTCTACAATTAAAATTTTGCTTCTAAATAAACAAAAATACTTTATATCCGAATAAAATATGTGTCCACTAAAAATAAAACACTTGCAATAACAATAGTTCAAAATCATCAACAAAATAAAGTTTTTCTTAAATTTTCAAATTAAATAAGAATCGTTGACTTTATTTCCACCACCTCTAATCCTCGCTCGGGTTTCTCAACCTGAAAAGTGTTAATAGATATGGGGTAAGCTTTTCAACTCGCTCAGTGGGGACACGTTTGTCAAAATTAAATACAACACATAAGCATAATCATAAATATTCAACATGTAACTTTTCCTCTGAAATTTTTCTCTAACTGGCCAATTAATAAATTTAGTACGACGGGCTTAACCCGAAGATCAACTTCGATCTTGGACCTATTTACGGTCACTGACTAGTTCCTCTGTCACATTGCACATAAATGAAAATACATATATGAAGCATTTAATAATGATAAATAATACTTGAATAGAAATATCCCCACCTCTAAATAATAGTTGTTTTAATGCAGATACTGAGAATTTGACAGTTGGTATGTCGTAAGTTCTAGATCTCTAAATTTTTCTTTGTTCACTATAATGAATATAGAATAATTTATCTTAAAATATCCAAAATCTTAAAATATAATAAGTATGTTATGAATCTTGTTAAAATATTTATAAGAACAATATACATTATGTAAATGTTGAGAAAAATATAAAAATATTAAGACTATATATATAGTTGTCTTTTAAAAATAAAAAGTAAAGGCTTTTATTTGTTGAATAAAAACACACACTTAAATAGAAATTATTAATTATATATATCCACTCAAAACACACACACACACATACACGAGATAACACACACACACACACTACATATTACAATATGTATTATACAAACACATACTAATATATATATATATATATATATATATATATATATAGGATATGGATCAAATAGGTCCTCCTACTTGGGGTGAGTCCATGGGGACACATCCTAACCATAGATCAACAATTTTGGGTGGTCCAGATTTTTAGGGCTTTTTTATGTTTATTTTTTTTGTTTCAGCAATTAAAAATGGTAGAGTGGTAATTTGGCACTTTAGAATCAGTTACTAAGATTTCATTCCCTCTTTCACGCGATTTCACCCACTCTTCACGCACACTCTCTCTCCAGCGTTTCAGTTTCAAAAAAAATTCTCTGTTGCTTATGTAGTATAAGGTTGTTGCTTATGTAGTATAGGGTTGTTGCTTATGTAGTTAATGTATATGTGATGCATGTGTTTGATACATGTTTTTATCTTAATTTTGATGATTTTATTTTATCACCAAAACAATGTTTTTTTTTTTAAAAGGTTGTCCAAATACTCCTAAATGATTTAAAATGATTTTAATATTTTCCGGAGTATTTTCTCAAAGTTTATTTTCGTCTAAATTGGACAACGCTTTTAATGATTTTACGTTATTAGGTTTTCACTCTCAAACGATGTTTCTAAATGTTGTCCTAATACTTCCGATCGGTTTAAAATGTTTTTACTATATTTTGGAGTATTTCTTGAGTTTTATTTTTCGACAAAAATTGGACAACATTTGCCTCGTCTCGTGGTCGACCGGCCGCCCCTATAGGGCAACCCATACCGAAGATGTTTTTAGAAACAGAAAATGAGACGGAAAGAAAAACAAGCAGGTCGGCCGGGCCGCTCGGGCGTCGGCCGGTCGGTCGGCCGCCGCCTGTGGGTCGTCGACTGACACTGCAAGTTTCGTTTTGAAACAGAACAAAACCTTGCATTTTTGAAACAAGAGGGACCGGTTGAAACAGGGTCGACCGGCCGAAGCCTCACGTCGGCCGGTCGCCTGTTGTAATTTTCAAAGTGTTCTCTTTTCTCTTATCTCTGTCGGCGACGGTCGCCCTATGTATTGACAGCAAAAATATGACCGTTTGACAACAGACACATTTCCTTAAATTGTGGGATTGATTTCTAACAGACTATATTCTTGATTTTAATTGTATTTTTCTGTAGATTTTCAATCCCCAAGAGGAGCCTATGCTTGATCAATCATATCCTATAAATAGAGGAAGTTTTGGAGCAACCAACATAACAATTGAGATACAACACAACAAGATACACTTCAAGCAAACACTTGGTCTTTCATAGTCATTATTCTTGTTGTAAAATTGCCTAGCTTATCACTTTCACATCTTTGAGGTCTAGGCTATTCTTGATTACACTTGCACTCTATTGTATTATCAATTATCGAGTTGTAATCTTGAATTTGTGGTCGTCATTCAAACACAAGATATCCTTGTGAGTGTTCTTGTGGTAAGAACACACTTGGGTGAACTAGGTGTTAGGTGTGAGAAGATTGTGGTAATCTTCTTGTTGAGGTGTTGAAGAGTGTGGTGCTCTTCAAGGGTGAAGATTGTGGTAATCTTCACAAGGTGCCGTTGAAGGAAGATTGTGGTAATCTTCAAAGGGAGATTGTGGTAATCTCTAAAGGTGGTGTTGAAGAAGAGTGTGGTGCTCTTCAAGGTGTTGTAAGTTGAATTTGTATTAATTTTGGTAATTAATAAAATTCTTTTTTTCTTTTCGAAATCCATCCCGGATATACTGGGGTGGTAGAGGATTAGGCCCTAGGTGGATTGAACCTCTTTAAATCGACGTGTGTTGTTTACATTCCACACCGTATTATTGTGTTTGAGCATTCGGTTTGAAAAAGAGGGCGAAAACGAAAAGATGGAGATAATCTATTCACCCCCCCTCTAGATTATCGTAGCCGCTTGGACTTACAAGTGGTATCAGAGCCAAACTCTTTGGCAAGCTCGTTTCACATCGCGAGTAAAGAGAAACGATCGTCGGCTACGAACGAAGCTCAACTTTCCGGCACCTCCACCACCAAGCCACCACTATTTGATTCCAAGAATTTTAATTTTTGGAAAGAAAGAATGGAATGCTATCTACAAGGTTGCGGGTTCGACATTTGGAACACCGTCATTAATGGAGAATCCATTCCGACGAAAGATACACCATACACCTCAAAAGGCTTCAAAAAGCTCAATGATGAAGAAAAGAAAATCATCTCCTTAAACGGTAAGGCTTTAAATATTTTATATTGTTCATTTACTAACTTAGAATATGAACATATTGTAGGAATAAAGTCGGCACATGGAGTATGGCAAAAATTAGAAGCCATCTATGGAGTATTTGCAAATAAAAGGAGTCAAACAAAAGCATCTACTTCTCAAGATCATACAAGCTCAAATCTAAGGAATAAGCCTCCTACAACTTCCAATTATGAATATTGTTTTATGGGCATCAATGAAGAAAATGAGGTATGTCTTAAGCCCTCTACTTCTTATGATATTGTTATTCAAAATGATTATAGTGATTTGCAAAATGATTTTGATGATCTTCAAGATGAATTCCAAAGCTTGCTTGTTAAGTATAAAAATTTGAAAAAGGAATTCAATATTTTGAAAAATGATAAGGATAGTTTATTTACTTCCTATGAATCACTATCATGTGCTCACACCACCACACTTGACAAGGTTAGAAACCTTGAAAAAGAAAATAGTACTCTTGTTGAGAATATTGATTGCATGAAAAAGGATTTATTAAAATCCAACTTGAGTACCAATAAAATGTCCAATATTGTTGATATTCATAATTGTGATAAAGGACTTGATCATAAGCCTAATGTTGTTAATCATATGAAAAAGGATCAAGTCAATATGCATATTGGTCATTATGCTCCTAGAATTATTACTTGTTTTTATTGTGGCAAAAAGGGTCATACAAGAAATACTTGTCGGGCTAGAAATAGCTCCAATTATTGTTGGAGACCTAAAAGTCTCAAGACTAATCTTAAAGGACCCAAACACATGAGGGTACCACAAAACAATGTGCTATTAGGTACCCAACAAAGCAAAAATCGGAGAAATTTCATGCCACCAAGAAAACATCAAATGAATGTTTCATTTGATCAAAAAGGGAGAAACTACTCTCAACAAAGCCAATTTCCAAGAAGAGCGTATAATCAAAAATGGGAAGAACACAATCCTTGGAAATGGCAAAGACATCATCAACAAGATGATTTTCAAAGAAGAAGAAACCATCAACCATGGGAAGGTAACAAACCTTGGAAATGGAGTAATCAAGGAAGTCATCATCAACAAAGTGACTTCCAAATGGGAAGATATCATCATCAACAATGGGAAAGACACAACCCATGGAAACGGCGAAATTGGTAAACCGTATCTCCCCATTTATATATGCATTTTATTTCTTTTAATTATATGCATGTTTTTAATTGTGTCTTAATTGCAAAATGATCTTTCAAGTATTTTTTTTAAATAGGTCTCTTATATATTTATGAGTTTCAATATTTTTAAAAGAGACCTTGTATGTTTTTCTAAAAACTCATTGAGCTTTTCATTAGACTTATGTGGCTTATTATCTCTTATGAAATCTTATAGCATAAGCTCCTTTTGTTATCTCATATTATTTGCCTACACTTGAATTTTCTATGAAAATGTTGTCTAAGAATTGTGTAGGATACATATTTCATACTCATTGGCTTTTACGTCATCAAGGTTCTTAAACCATCAAGGTATGTCTACTCGTATTTTTCTTTAAAACTCGATATTATGCACATATCTTTCAAGATATTTCATTTTGACTCCTTAAGTGCCCCAAATTGAACTTGCAAATATTTTCTTTTAAAAGGCACTACGTGTTTAGTCTCGATTTTATCGTTTATATGTTTTCCCAAAATCCATATTTGTTGGATATAGTCCAAACTTATATTTTTGCAAAGTTTTAAAACTTTTGGGGTAAAAAATCGAATTTTGGAAAACCCTGTGAAAGAAAAAAATTGCACTGGGACGGTCAAAGCAGGGGCGACCGGTCGCCCTGCACCTCGACCGGTCGCACCCTACCTCGACCGGTCGCCCAGTGCAAAATCATCGATTAAATATGTTCTGTTCTTCGTTTCAAACAGAAAAGAATATTTCTCTCAAACCCTTAACAGCGATAATATCACCCCCTTTTCTCTAGAATCTTCAATTCTTCATCATTTTTCACGATTCTTGTTGCTAATCCTCTTATTTTCTCAAGAATCTTTCATATATGGCTCCTCCAAAGAATTCCACCGGTCGAAATCCCATCTCCAAGCGTAGAAGGGGCGGAGAGGGTTCGTCAAGAAATCGGCAAGAGGAAGCCGAACAAAGGGATATTCGAGCCGCTCAAAGAAATGTGGCTCAAGAAGGTGATGATGTTCAAAATCCCATTCTCTCTCGGGCCCAAATTACCGAGCTACGCGGAACGATTTCGCTCCAAAATTGCCGTTGGGCGAAAGGTAAAAAATCCTTTGTTACTCAAGCCCCTAATTCCCACAATGTTCTTAATTTCATTCATAAGTATGCGGAATGGTACTATGAGGATTCGGGGGATGAAAGGTAAAACTATTGCTCGGACTAAAATGTGTCGTTTTAGTTCATTTACGAATGAGTATCCTACGATTAGAGGATTTTTGAGGAGCAAGGTTGGATGTATTTATGGGAGCATGCTTATGTGTTGTATGATGATGATATTATCCAACTCTTTTATGCCAATATGTGGGTCGAATATGATAATGATAGAAAGCCGATTGCCGTTAATTTGCTTATAAAGGGTCGCCATTTTAGATGGACTCCCAATGATATTTGCGGCTTTTACATGTTAGAGAAGGTAGTTGGGATTATTTCTCTTGCGGGACTTGGAATGATGAAATGTTGGGGGTATCGATGAAAGAAGTCAAGACGTATTTGGGAGTATGGCCTAAGTATTCTTTGTTGGCAATGACACTTGAGCATCGCATTTTATCGGTCATTGTCGCATATTGCATTTGTGGTAAGTCGGGAAAGATGCCTAGCAATATGGATTACTTTTTGACTTATAAGATTGCTAGGAGGGAACCACTTAACTTTGGTGCCATACTCATTCAATGTCTAATCGAGTCCATTACTCAAGGTAATAAGAAGTTGGTTATGGGAAATTGGATTTGTAAACTTCTTATTCAATCGGACTTCCTTCGTCGGAGTTTAACTCGGAAGTTTTTCAAAATGACTTCGACATTGATAATATCACCCAAATAGTCACAATGCGCAATAATATGGACATCCGACCTACCAAAATGGCTAGAGGCAGAGGTCAAGAGTCCCCGATCCTAATGACATCTTTGATGACGCGGGCCGCAAGATTGGTGGAAGAAGCGCGAACCGAGCAATCCGGAGGGTAATACCGGTGCTCAACCGCCTAGGAGGTATACTCAAGCCGAATTTGATGAGATGAGGGCTTTTCATGAGACGAGGTATGAGGCTTTGGAGCAAAAGACCTCTAAAATGCAAAAGTCTATCGGCAAGTTAAAGAAATTCATCAAGGACTTTATTCCGGATCTTGCTTCTCCTCGGATGAGGAATGATGTTACCCCACCCCTTTACTTTCTAGCATTTTCATTAATGATGTTTTGTATTTTGATGAATTTTTGTAAAACTCATTTGTACTAATGATATTTGCTTGTTTTTCTTAAAAGGGTTAATATTGCAAGTTGATAATGACTTGTGGATGATCATGATTTTTGATGGAGTATTTGATGGTAAAAATACTCTAAAGCATTGTTTGATCATTGGTATGAAGTACTTGATGGTAAAAGTGCTTCTTTTATTGCTTTGTTATGCTTAGTTGAATATGTTGGGACATTTGATACATGTATTGTTGAAAGCATGACTTATTACTTGATGGTTGTTCTAATTTTTGGCATTTGTAATGCCTTGATCATTCTTAGCTTATCTCAATTGGGTTGAACCCTTGAGAATCTACTTTGAGCTTCTTAATTGATGAACAATTTAGTGCATATGGTGCATATGATTGAGCTTTGAAATGAGGTTGATTGATGATATGAAAATTTTTTGGCTTGAACCATTTACAAAGGTTATATACAACCTCTTCTATTTTTCACACACACAAGGTGTTTGTTAAAATGTCGCTATGAAAATTTCAACTTCTACATGATTCTCTCGCTTCCACAAGTTTTCAATACTCATTGAGATCATGTTTTGGGAAACAAAACAAGCGTATGAACTTTTCATGATACATTTCTTCCATTTTCCTTGGTTTTTAAGCCTAAATTGCTCAAAGGTTGATAAACCATTTCTTTGGCGCACTTTGATATACTTCTATGATGTTTCTATCATCCTAACATTCTTTTGATGATTCCAAAGGGGAGAAACAGAAATTGGCTCGTTAGCTCAAAGAAGCTAATAAAAGCTTGTCATAAAAGCTATAAGCTATGGCTCATAAAAGCCATAAGTTGTGATTTATTCTTAGTCCAATTGTTGCTTGATGGACTTATATTATTGTTTAATGTTGTTTTGTGGGGAGCTTATAAGCTCTTGAACAAATTGTAAAAGCTGAAAGCTTTTAGCTTATGGATTATTGCTCTTACATTATTCTTGATGTGCTTGTGGATAGGGGAGCTTGAGCTTAGTTTTGAAAATATTTACTCCTACTTGGTTGCTTTAATATTTTTGGAAATTTTGGTTGCTTCCAAACGGTCAAATGTTTTTGGGGAAAATCATTTCTAAAATTGCTCTCTTAGTTTGTGTAAAAATTGTTTTGGTTTGTAATCATCAAAAAGGGGGAGATTGTTTGATACATGTTTTTATCTTAATTTTGATGATTTTATTTTATCACCAAAACAATGTTTTTTTTTTAAAAGGTTGTCCAAATACTCCTAAATGATTTAAAATGATTTTAATATTTTTAGGAGTATTTTCTCAAAGTTTATTTTCGTCTAAATTGGACAACGCTTTTAATGATTTTACGTTATTAGGTTTTCACTCTCAAACGATGTTTCTAAATGTTGTCCTAATACTTCCGATCGGTTTAAAATGTTTTTACTATATTTTTAGGAGTATTTCTTGAGTTTTATTTTTCGACAAAAATTGGACAACATTTTGTCTCGTGGTCGACCGGTCGCCCTATAGGGCAACCCATACCGAAGATGTTTTTAGAAACAGAAAATGAGACGGAAAGAAAAACAAGCGGTCGGCCGCCGCATCGGCGTCGGCCGATCCCGGTCGACCGGTCGCCCAGGGTCGAATGCACTGCAAGTTTCGTTTTGAAACAGAACAAAACCTTGCATTTTTGAAACAAGAGGGACCGGTTGAAACAGGGGTCGACCGGTCGAAGCCTACGTCGACCGGTCGCCCTGTTGTAATTTTCAAAGTGTTCTCTTTTTCTCTTATCTCTGTGCGACCGGTCGCCCTATGTATTGACAGCAAAAATATGACCGTTTGACAGCAGACACATTTCCTTAAATTGTGGGATTGATTTCTAACAGCTATATTCTTGATTTTAATTGTATTTTTCTGTAGATTTTCAATCCCCAAGAGGAGCCTATGCTTGATCAATCATATCCTATAAATAGAGGAAGTTTTGGAGCAACCAACATAACAATTGAGATACAACACAACAAGATACACTTCAAGCAAACACTTGGTCTTTCATAGTCATTATTCTTGTTGTAAAATTGCCTAGCTTATCACTTTCACATCTTTGAGGTCTAGGCTATTCTTGATTACACTTGCACTCTATTGTATTATCAATTATCGAGTTGTAATCTTGAATTTGTGGTCGTCATTCAAACACAAGATATCCTTGTGAGTGTTCTTGTGGTAAGAACACACTTGGGTGAACTAGGTGTTAGGTGTGAGAAGATTGTGGTAATCTTCTTGTTGAGGTGTTGAAGAGTGTGGTGCTCTTCAAGGGTGAAGATTGTGGTAATCTTCACAAGGTGCCGTTGAAGGAAGATTGTGGTAATCTTCAAAGGGAGATTGTGGTAATCTCTAAAGGTGGTGTTGAAGAAGAGTGTGGTGCTCTTCAAGGTGTTGTAAGTTGAATTTGTATTAATTTTGGTAATTAATAAAATTCTTTTTTTCTTTTCGAAATCCATCCCGGATATACTGGGGTGGTAGAGGATTAGGCCCTAGGTGGGTTGAACCTCTTTAAATCGACGTGTGTTGTTTACATTCCACACCGTATTATTGTGTTTGAGCATTCGGTTTGAAAAAGAGGGCGAAAACGAAAAGATGGAGATAATCTATTCACCCCCCCCTCTAGATTATCGTAGCCGCTTGGACTTACAGCATGTGTAGTGTATATTCATTGCTTATGTAGTATAGGCTTATCGCTTATGTAGTATGTGTTTGTTGCTTATGACTTGCTTATGTAGTTAATGTATTCGTGGTGCATACGTAGTTTATATTCGTTGCTTATGTAATATAGACTTGTTGCTTATATAGTATGAATTTGTTGCTTATGACTTGCTTATGTAGTTAATGTATCCGTGGTGCATACGTAGTGTATATTCGTTGCTTATGTAGTATAGACTTGTTGCTTATGTAGTATGAGTTTGTTGCTATGACTTGCTATGTAGTTAATGTATTCGTGGTGCATACGTAGTGTATATTTGTTGCTTATGTAGTATCGGATTGTTGCTTATGTAGTATCGGATTGTTGCTTATGTAGTTAATGGTATATAAACCATGACACATCTACACAAGCAACAAATTACATCTTCATAAGCAAACTTCGAACTGAAGTCAAGCTCTAGCAACTATGACAAATTGTCTGCAACATTTTTCACACAATAGTGCGTTGAAGAAGAATGATGAATGATTACACAGTAGTGCATTGAAGAAGAAGAATGAGATTTGTTCACGTTGAATTTGACGTGAGATTTGCATAGATTGTGTGATCATATTTTGAACAGAATCCCATGAATATTGGGTAATTTTGTAGGATGACTAATTTACCCCTTTCTCTAATTACCAACATTTAATCTGAATTTTTAGCTCTAAAACCACAACCATTGAAAAATCTAGATATGTGGCTAGAATTGGTCCCTATGGACTTACCCTAAGAGGTGGTCTCATATAACCCTCTCCCTATATATATATATATATATATATAGCATTTGGATCAGGTGAGTCCACATATCCTATGTGAGTATACGAGACCAAATCTGAGGCCTTGATTTAATTTCTAAACGATTGAGATTAACCAGATTTTACCATTTTTTAATATATAATTTAATATAAAAAAGGGTTGTTTAGTCATTTCAATTAAAATCAGTTTTGGGAGGGAAGTTATTTTTGGGGAGTGGCTACAATTTAGGAGCCGATTTTATCTCACTAATATCTTCCAAATCTTTTCTTTATTGGAAATGAAGAGTCACAATTCCATATTGAATCAAAATCCCCTCATTCTCATCCATCTCCAACCCTTCTCCCTGCAGCAATCGTGAAAAATCAAACTCCTTCTCATCCTTATCCTCTGTCGAAAATCAATCTCAATCTCTGCCACAAACCTTCCTCCCCCAAGCCATCGTGAAAAATCCATCTCCATCTCCATCCCAATCGTTGTGAAAACCCAGCGAACGTGAAAAATAACTATGAAACCCATCTCGATCTTATCCCTCGGTCGAAAATCAAATCCTCAGTGGAACCCAACTCCATATCCATCACTCAGCCATCATGAAGTTCCGCACAAGAAATGGGTTGGAAAACCCTATTTGTTTTTGTAAAAAACCCCATAGCTGTGAAAAAATCCAAAATCGACGGTTGTTATTCGATGCGGCAAGCGGCACCACGATTGTTCTTCGAGGCGGCAACAATTTTTCCACCGTACCAACACCCACATTGTAGGTAGAGCAATTTGTTTTTCTTTTTTTCGTTCTTCATTTTTTTTTTGATAATTTCTTGATTTTTTTATTGTTGCTGTTTTGAAAAATATAGAAAACTATGGGTTTTTATTTTCTTGTTGGTTTTGTTAGGGTGTATTGTTGCATTTTTTTAGGACATTGATAAGGTTGGATAAATTCAGTTCATAAGTGTTAAAAATACCTGTTTTTTAGTCGATGTAAATTTTTAGTCTGGGAGATTGTTTTATTGAGGTTGTAAACTGCATATTGTTGTTGATAATTATGCTTATGATTGTTCTGTATTATGCTTACATATGTTTTATATTATATTCTCAAATAGGGAGTAATTAGTATTGCCATGTTTTTTCTAAGTATTGGGAGATTGCTTTAATGAGGCAAAAAACTGCTTATTGTTGTTAATAATTATGCTTATATAATTATGCATAAAAAGTGCTAGGCGCTCGCTAGACGGCAGACTGGGGCCTAGCGCCTAGGCGGGATTCAGAACAGTGGATGCAAGTCAAGAAGTGGACAGCCCAAGCAGGTCGTTCTCCAGAAAGGGGTACATCTAAATTGCATGTTCAAATTAATAATCCTTTTGATGTTCTCAGGGACGAGGATGAACAAATTCCTCATGAAAAGATTAATTCGGAGCAAGTTCAAACTCGCGGGGAGGGGTCAAGTCATAACAGAGGTAATTGTGATTGCATGGGAGATACTAATCATGCAGAGGCAATAAATACTTATCGAATGATGGTTCTTCATCATGATTGCAAAGACAAAATTGGTGATAACCGGACAATATGGTTATGGCTGCAAGTTTAGATGATAAAGGTAAAGAGAGCTTGCAACGAGCTATGGGCACAGTCTCGCGCAGTATGCCTATTAATGACTATGAGTTTAACACTTCGTCGGAGAGTTTCCAAAAGACGGCGGCAGCCGCAGGAAAACGGTGGTCAGATATGGCGGAAGATGAGGAACAAGAAGAAGCTTTAAAGACAAAGATAGGTGACCCCTCCACCACTCCGCTTGTCTTTGCCTCATGTGATTCTTCAGAAGCTCTGAAGTCTATGGCAATTGTGGCTCGTGGATCTTGGGCCGACATTCCACAGGCTGCATTAGACCATCAAGAAGATACTCGAGCATGTGCTAAAAAAACAACTAATTATGCCATTCGAAGATATTCTAGAAATAGACGTCCTTCGTTTAAATTGCATTTTTAAGTTATTTTTGTTGTTTCCTTTTCCTGAAGTTTAACATTTTTTTTCCTTTGCTACCTGAACGGTTTGTGATCAGGACTTTTTCTTTTCTTTTATATATTTCTATTTAATAAAAAAAATTGCATCTAAATAAACAAAAATACTTTAGATCCGAAAAAAATATGTGTCCACTAAAAATAAAACACTTGCAATAACAATAGTTCAAAATCATCAACAAAATAAAATTTTTCTAAAATTTTCAAATTAAATAAGAATCGTTGACTTTATTTCCACCACCTCTAATCCTCGCTCGGGTTTCTCAACCTGAAAAGTGTTAATAGATATGGGGTGAGCTTTTCAACTCGCTCAGTGGGGACACATTTGTCAAAATTAAATACAACACATAAGCATAATCGTATTCCTCTGAAATTTTTCTCTGACTCGCCAGTTAAATAATTTAGCACCACAGGCTTAACCCGAAGATCAACTTCAATCTGGACCTATTTACAGTCCCTGACTAGTTCCTCTGTCACATTGCACATAAGCAAAAATACATATTTGAAGCATTTAATAATGACAAACAATACTTGAATAGAAATATCCCCACCTCTAAATAATAGTTGTCTTGATGCAGAAAATGAGAATTTGACAGTTGGTATGTCGTAAGTTCTAGATCTCAAAATTTTTCTTCGTTCATTATAATGAAAATATAATAATTTATCTTAAAATATCCAAAATCTTAAAATATAATAAGTATGTTATGAATCTTGTTAAAATATTTATAAGAACAATATACATTATGTAAATGTTGAGAAAAATATAAAAATATTAAGACTATATATATAGTGGTCTTTTAAAAATAAAAAGTAAAGGCTTTTATTTGTTGAATAAAAACACACACTTAAATAGAAATTATTAATTATATATATCCACTCAAAACACACACACACACATACACGAGATAACACACACACACACTACATATTACAATATGTATTATACAAACACATACTAATATATATATATATATATATATATATATATAGGATATGGATCAAATAGGTCCTTCTACTTGGGGTGAGTCCATGGGGACACATCCTAACCATAGATCAACAATTTTGGGTGGTCCAGATTTTTAGGGCTTTTTTATGTTTATTTTTTTGTTTCAGCAATTAAAAATGGTAGAGTGGTAATTTGGCACTTTAGAATCAGTTACTAAGATTTCATTCCCTCTTTCACGCGATTTCACCCACTCTTCACGCACACTCTCTCTCCAGCGTTTCAGTTTCAAAAAAAATTCTCTGTTGCTTATGTAGTATAAGGTTGTTGCTTATGTAGTATAGGGTTGTTGCTTATGTAGTTAATGTATATGTGATGCATGTGTAGTGTATATTCATTGCTTATGTAGTATAGGCTTATCGCTTATGTAGTATGTGTTTGTTGCTTATGACTTGCTTATGTAGTTAATGTATTAAGTGGTGCATACGTAGTTTATATTCGTTGCTTATGTAATATAGACTTGTTGCTTATATAGTATGAATTTGTTGCTTATGACTTGCTTATGTAGTTAATGTATCCGTGGTGCATACGTAGTGTATATTCGTTGCTTATGTAGTATAGACTTGTTGCTTATGTAGTATGAGTTTGTTGCTATGACTTGCTATGTAGTTAATGTATTAAGTGGTGCATACGTAGTGTATATTTGTTGCTTATGTAGTATCGGATTGTTGCTTATGTAGTATCGGATTGTTGCTTATGTAGTTAATGGTATATAAACCATGACACATCTACACAAGCAACAAATTACATCTTCATAAGCAAACTTGAATCAAGTCAAGCTCTAGCAACTATGACAAATTGTGCAACATTTTTCACACAATAGTGCGTTGAAGAAGAATGATGAATGATTACACAGTAGTGCATTGAAGAAGAAGAATGAGATTTGTTCACGTTGAATTTGACGTGAGATTTGCATAGATTGTGTGATCATAATGTGAACAGAATCCCATGAATATTGGGTAATTTTGTAGGATGACTAATTTACCCCTTTCTCTAATTACCAACATTTAATCTGAATTTTTAGCTCTAAAACCACAACCATTGAAAAATCTAGATATGTGGCTAGAATTGGTCCCTATGGACTTACCCTAAGAGGTGGTCTCATATAACCCTCTCCCTATATATATATATATATATATATATAGCATTTGGATCAGGTGAGTCCACATATCCTATGTGAGTATACGAGACCAAATCTGTGGCCTTGATTTAATTTCTAAACGATTGAGATTAACCAGATTTTACCATTTTTTAATATATAATTTAATATAAAAAAGGGTTGTTTAGTCATTTCAATTAAAATCAGTTTTGGGAGGGAAGTTATTTTTGGGGAGTGGCTACAATTTAGGAGCCGATTTTATCTCACTAATATCTTCCAAATCTTTTCTTTATTGGAAATGAAGAGTCACAATTCCATATTGAATCAAAATCCCCTCATTCTCATCCATCTCCAACCCTTCTCCTCGAGAATCGTGAAAAATCAAACTCCTTCTCATCCTTATCCTCGTCGAAAATCAATCTCAATCTCGCCACAAACCTTCCTCCCCAAGCCATCGTGAAAAATCCATCTCCATCTCCATCCCAATCGCGTTGTGAAAACCCAGTGAACGTGAAAAATAACTATGAAACCCATCTCGATCTTATCCTCGGTCGAAAATCAAATCCTCGGTGGAACCCAACTCCATATCCATCACTCGGCCATCATGAAGTTCCGCACAAGAAATGGGTTGGAAAACCCCATTTGTTTTTGTAAAAAAAACCCCATAGCTGTGAAAAAATCCAAAATCGACGGTTGTTTCGATGCGGCAAGCGGCACCACGATTGTTCTTCGAGGCGGCAACAATTTTTCCACCGTACCAACACCCACATTGTAGGTAGAGCAATTTGTTTTTCTTTTTTCGTTCTTCATTTTTTTTTTGATAATTTCTTGATTTTTTATTGTTCTTTGTTTTGAAAAATATAGAAAACTATGGGTTTTTATTTTCTTGTTGGTTTTGTTAGGGTGTATTGTTGCGTTTTTTAGGACATTGATAAGGTTGGATAAATTCAGTTCATAAGTGTTAAAAATACATTTTTTTTAGTCGATGTAAATTTTTAGTCCGGGAGATTGTTTTATTGAGGTTGTAAGCGCATATTGTTGTTGATAATTATGCTTATGATTGTTTACGTATTATGCTTACATATGTTTTATATTATATTCTCAAATAGGGAGTAATTAGTATTGCCATGTTTTTTCTAAGTATTGGGAGATTGCTTTAATGAGGCAAAAAACTGCTTATTGTTGTTAATAATTATGCTTATATAATTATGCATAAAAAGTGCTAGGCGCTCGCTAGGCAGGGCAGATCGGGGCCTAGCGCTGGCGGGATTGAGCAGTGGATGCAAGTCAAGAAGTGGACAGCCCAAGCAGGTCGATTTCTCCGAGAAGGGGTACATCTAAATTGCATGTTCAAATTAATAATCCTTTTGAGGTTCTCAGGGACGAGGATGAACAAATTCCTCATGAAAAGATTAATTCGGAGCAAGTTCAAACTCGCGGGGAGGGGTCAAGTCATAACAGAGGTAATTGTGATTGCATGGGAGATACTAATCATGCAGAGGCAATAAATACTTATCGAATGATGGTTCTTCATCAACAGTTGTAGCAAAATTCAGTGATAACTTCGGACAATATGGTTATGGCTGCAAGTTTAGAAGATAAAGGTAAAGAGAGCTTGCAACGAGCTATGGGCACAGTCTCGCGCAGTATGCCTATTAATGACTATGAGTTTAACACTGTTACTTCGTCGGAGAGTTTCCAAAAGACGGCGGCAGCCGCACGAAAACGGTGGTCAGATATGGCGGAAGATGAGGAACAAGAAGAAGCTTTAAAGACAAAGATAGGTGACCCCTCCACCACTCCGCTTGTCTTTGCCTCATGTGATTCTTCAGAAGCTCTGAAGTCTATGGCAATTGTGGCTCGTGGATCTTGGGCCGACATTCCACAGGCTGCATTAGACCATCAAGAAGATACTCGAGCATGTGCTAAAAAAACAACTAATTATGCCATTCGAAGATATTCTAGAAATAGACGTCCTTCGTTTAAATTGCATTTTTAAGTTATTTTTGTTGTTTCCTTTTCCTGAAGTTTAACATTTTTTTTCCTTTGCTACCTGAACGGTTTGTGATCAGGACTTTTTCTTTTCTTTTATATATTTCTATTTAATAAAAAAAATTGCATCTAAATAAACAAAAATACTTTAGATCCGAAAAAAATATGTGTCCACTAAAAATAAAACACTTGCAATAACAATAGTTCAAAATCATCAACAAAATAAAATTTTTCTAAAATTTTCAAATTAAATAAAAATCGTTGACTTCATTTCCACGGCCTCTAATCCTCGCTCAGGTTCCTCAACCTGAAAAATGTTAATAGATATGAGGTGAGCTTTTCAACTCGCTCAGTGGGGACACATTTGTCAAAATTAAATACAACACATAAGCATAATCGTATTCCTCCAAATTTTTTCTCTGATCGCCGTTAAATAATTTA
This sequence comes from Rehmannia glutinosa, assembly GCA_016081115.2. Lineage (NCBI taxonomy): Eukaryota > Viridiplantae > Streptophyta > Magnoliopsida > Lamiales > Orobanchaceae > Rehmannia > Rehmannia glutinosa. The sequence goes on along the minus strand of CM071932.1, from coordinate 21,232,971 downwards.
GCACCACGAAGCTTAACCGAAGATCAACTTCAACGGACCTATTTACAAGTCCCGACTAGTTCCTCTGTCACATTGCACATAAGCAAAAATACATATTTGAAGCATTTAATAATGACAAACAATACTTGAATAGAAATATCCCCACCTCTAAATAATAGTTGTCTTGATGCAGAAAATGAGAATTTGACAGTTGGTATGTCGTAAGTTCTAGATCTCAAAATTTTTCTTCGTTCATTATAATGAAAATATAATAATTTATCTTAAAATATCCAAAATCTTAAAATATAATAAGTATGTTATGAATCTTGTTAAAATATTTATAAGAACAATATACATTATGTAAATGTTAAGAAAAATATAAAAATATTAAGACTATATATATAGTGGTCTTTTAAAAATAAAAAGTAAAGACTTTTATTTGTTGAATAAAATCACACGCTTAAATAGAAATTAGTAATTATATATCCACTCAAAAAAAACACACACAAACATACACACGAGATATAACACACACACACACACCACATGTTACAATATGTATTATACAAACACACACTAATATATATATATATATATATATATATATATTAGATAATTAAGTTGAGGTTTATTAATGTAAGTATTAATTTAGATAAGTATTAATTATGCTATTAATTAACCTTTTAATAACGTAAGTTCTAACTAACTTTTATTAACGTAGATATTAATTAATGCATGTGAAATGGATTTATCTGATGGATATTTTTCTTAGTTAAGTTAATGAAATAATGTAACTATCGAAATTCAAAAAAATTGATTTTAATTAAGAGAGAGATTTGAAAATAAATGTAAATCACAAATTTATTATACTACAAACATATATATATATATATATAATTATTATTATACTAAAATACTATAAATATTATTATTATAAGTGGGTGGTTATTACAAATATACACCACATATGCAACACAGACACACTAACTACATAAGCTAGTCATAAGCAACAAGCTTATACTACATAAGCAACTACTATGCACTACGTATGCATCACGGATACATTAACTACATAAGCAAGTCATAAGCAACAAAGCCATACTACATAAGCAACAAGCCTATATCATATCAGCAACGAATATACACTACGTATGCATTACAGATATATGTATGCACTACATATACATTAACTGCATGAGCAAGTCATAAGCAACAAACACATACTACATAAGTAACGAATATATACTACATATGCAACACAAATACATTAACTATACATAAGCAAGTAATAAGCAACATCCCAATACTACATAAGCAACAAATATGCACTACTTATGCAACACATATACATCAACTTAACACCGCAAAAATATTTTACATAAGCAACACCGACACATTAGATAAGCAACAAACCTATATTACATATGCAACACATAGTTCAAATAAGCAAATTATTACTTACATGCACACACCTAAACAAAAAATACCATCTTAATATTAAATATTCAAGAATTGCATACTACACAAGCAATATATTTACATTAATCATGCAACTTAAATGTATACGTACAATACAATTAAATTACACATGCAATATGGTTATACTACATATGCAATATGATTATATTACATTACCGGTTAACAACAGAATGCACTTGAAAAAAACTTGAATATGAGCGAATATGGGTTACTCAAAAACTGAAAGCACACGTCGCGTGAAAGATGAAATAAAATTGAACGTGATTGAGATTTCATAAAATCAAAATACTGATTCTATATTATAAAATGACCATCCTACCCTTCTTAGTTGCTGAAACAAAAAAATATAAAACCCACCTAAAAATTTGGACCACTCAAAAATATTAATCTATGATTAGGATTGGTCCCTATGGACTCATCCCAATTGGGAGAACCCATTGGATCCATGTTCGATATATATATATATATATATATATATATATATATATATATAAGATCTTGTATGGCAGCCTGTTACTGTAAGGCAGTGTGGATTGATCCTATCCATCCACATCTTTTATTCAATGGTCTAAATTCCTATTAAAACTACATGATTTATCAATTAATTAATATGTGAAAAGGGCATAATAGTAACTAGCAAAATGGTGTAACAACCTCTGCCATAATCACGCCCCTATAATCAAGGGATTAATTAATATCACGTTTCCATAACTGAACTGTGCATCATTTTAATAGTTGAACTATGCACCATTTAATAACTGAACTGTGCATAATTTTATATCTAAAAGTGCATCATTGTATAACTAATTTTACATCATCTAAAAGTTCTATAAAGACAAAATGGTGTAACCATCTTCCCATAATGACGCCCTACAATCATGGATGTGATAAAGATCACGTTTCCATAATTGAACTGTGCACCATTTTAATTGTTGAGCTGTGCACCATTTAATAGCTGAACTGTGCACCATTTTATATCTAACAGTGCATCATTTTATATCTAATTGTACATCATCTAAAAAAACGATAAGACAAAATGGTGTAACCACCTTCCCATAATGACGCCCTACAATCATGGATGTGTTAAAGATCACGTTTCCATAGCTGAACTGTGCACCATTTTAATAACTAAACTGTGCACCATTTAATAATTGAATTGTGTACCATTTTATATATAACAGTGCATCATTGTATAACTAATTATATATCATCTAAAAAACTATAAAGATAAAATGGTGTAACCACCTTCCCATAGTGATGCCCTACAATCATGGATGTGATAAAGATCACGTTTCCATAACTGAACTATGCACCATTTTAATAGCTGAACTGTGCACCATTTAATAGCTGGACTTTGCACGATTTTATATATTATAGTGCATCATTGTATAACTAATTGTATATCATCTAAAAAAACTATAAAGATATAATGTTTTATTACTTGACGCATATTTAGTACTGTTTTGATGCATTTTCGATCTCCACAGTTCATTATTTAATCAACAGTTTATTGTCATGTATTGCATAAAGAAAAAATGCATTGTCGAAGTATATATATGCATCAAGAAACTATGGGTCAAAAAGCTACTAACTGTGCACTTACATTCAAATTGTGCCATTAAAACTGTTAAAATTACATCATCATTCGAAAACAACCTACACTAAAAGATAACAAAAAACATACCCAAGAAAAAACAAATTTCAAGTACAAAAAAACATCCCATCAAATTCCAAAAATTATACCTATGCTTTCTTCTTCTCATTGAAGAATTTCTTGGCCAAATCTAAAATACTTTCCCTCTCTTCGTTCAAGTCACCGGCTACAATTGTATGACAATACAACGTCCTCAGGCGTGTGAATAAAGCATCATCGGTATTGTCAAAGCTATAATTCCATTTGTCTACCTTAGCCCTCTTCTTAATATTTCGTCCCCGTCATCCGCACCCGCCGTGAAGCTTGTCTTTTCTGGTTTCCTCTAGCCATATAAACTTATCCACCTACCATTAACAACAAGAAAAAAAAAATAATAATAAGCACACCTCAAAACCAGAGAAATATAAGACATGTCCGTGTTAAAAATATATTACAAACACAAATGACAAACTAACTATGTACTATATGAACCTTAACTGTGCCCCAAAAAAATACTACTTACGCACCATATGTGTTTATACATTTTGTGAACTACTTATGCACAAAACTAAAACTAATCATGCATCATAATATATCTACCTTTATATCAAAGAATACCCCTACCTACACAAACATCAGTACGCATATCCTCACCCCCCAAAAAATTGCATCAAACAACATATAAAATTATATCGTTTATGTTAAAATTTACACCAAAACACCAATACAAAACACAAGAAAATAAATACCCTAAAAACCTTTCCCAGAAACAAATTTCAAAAAACCAAAAAAAAAAAAATTTACACCATAAACAAAAAAATATGTCAAAAAAACTTATCTCAACCAAAATACCTTGAAGAACAAACCAATTCGCAGATCGAACTGAAACCTTTAGTCGATTAAGCGAAAAAATTGATGAAAAAATGGGAGATAGAAATCGCTATTAGAGAGAAAAACGAGGAGAAAAGAATTGAAATGTTTCAAATGAAAGAGAGAATTGAAAGTGGGAATGAAATTAGAAATCATATCCCTTGATTGTATGACATTGTTATAGGAAGACAACTACATAAATTTCCTAGTTATTATTTTACCCTTTTCGGGTTTTAATTAAATGATTAATCACGTAATTTTATTAAGATTATGGACCATTGATCAAATGGAGTGGATGGATAAGATTAGTCCACACTGCTTTACAGTAAACCTCCTGCCACATTTGATCCTATACCTATTTATATGTGTGGGTCTCCCAAATGGTCCTAACATAAAAATAAATTAAAAAAAGGTACGCGATCGCATACTTATCAATTCATATTTGAATATTTCAAAGTCAACCAGTACTGGACCATGGACTTTCAATGGACTTGTAATTGGTCATTCATCTAACCTAATCAATCCCCTATCTACTTTTTGTATTTTTTTTTCTTTTTTTTCTTTGTAAGTTGTCTAGTTGCACGGTTTCTATTGCTTTGGTCCATTGTATGATAAATTTAAATAGAGGACATTAGCATGAAACGTAGCTACTTGTTTGACTCTTCTCTTGTTTTGGTGTAGTGAAATGTAATTAATACAACTATAGGGCATTGGTACCCGGTAGGTCACCTATAGTAATTACCAAGATAAAATAATAATAAATATATTATAAATCTATATATATATATATATATATCTAGAACATCATTATTATTTGTACCTCCTCTCTCATTGATGGGACCTATATACAAGAATTGGATTAAATGAGAACCATTTTCTAGGGCGAGTCCGTAGAGACTAATTTTAATCGTTGGTAAGTAAAATTTAATGACTAAGATTCCATCCTAGATTTTAAGTGGTAAGAGATTAATTTATTGACATTAAAGATAGTAATGTAATTTTACATACACTTATTGTAATCTTTTTTACACACGATATCTTGCAATTGATTCATTCGTTTTACAGTTACAAAAAATAGAATTATTCAGAATCAAAATCAAATTCGACATTGTTAATGGGTGTTCTTCCCTTTTCCCAATTTCAAGCCTAGGTTAATTCTTGTAAAACAAATTCAAGTCGACATTTTGTGTATAAATATTCATATAATGCCAAAATTTATTATTTGTTCAGAGTAAGTTTTTATGTGCATATTTATAATACAAACTTTGCATATAGAGTATTTGTTCAATGCTTACTAGCAATGTTTCAAAGTAATATATTTAATAAATTCTTAATTGCTTATTTGACATTTTTATTATTTTTGTTCCCTAATTTGTGATGATAAATTTGTAGGTCCCAAGGGATGCGAAGTAAAGTCTAGAAGAGGGGGGGAGGTAAATAGACTTTACCAAATCTTTTGATCTTTCAAATCAGAGTATTAAACAAAACAGCTAAGTCCTTAAGACAGATGTGTTGAGATTTAGCAGGAGAGTTAACCACTCAACAATTCTCGAAAAAAAAGCGAGTTGATAGAGTGACTCAGCTGAAGAAAGTCAACTTTTTCCCAAATCAGTTTTCTTATTTAAACAACATAGGTCTTACACCCTTTTTGAGTTTGAATTATAGACACTTGTGTTTTAGAGAGTTACGAGATTGATGGATAGCAAATATAACGCAATGAAGTAAAATGCAGAAATATAAAGCAATAAAGTAAAGAACACCAAATTTATAGTAGTTCTAGGATGGAGTAATTCCTCTACTCCACTATTCTCCTACGATCCAGGAGAAATTCACTAATGTAACATATGACTTTAGCTACAAAAGTACAAACCCAAATAGCCTTGATCACACATCTAGCTATTTCTTAGATCAACTCCTCTCTGGCGACTTTTTAGGTACTTCAGCTTTTTGAATCTTCAGGATTTGATTACACAACCCTCATTGCATTCAAAACTCTTTGACCCTGAACCTTATTACACTTCATTCGATACTTGGTAGTATGACCCTTTTTATTTTCCAATAAAGTTTTTCTCTTCAACTGTTGAACAACTTCAATCTTTCAATGAATGTGTTGTATAAAGTGTCTTCGAATAGCTTGAGAATTTAGCAGTTAAGATTGAGAGAGAATATTTGAAGTTCTTGCTCGAAAATGCTTTTGTGTTCTTGTTTTCTCAGTTGTATTGCTTCTTCATGTCTTATTTCTCCCAGAAAAATTCCTCAGCTTTTATAGTAGGATTTTGAATTTTGTCCATTGAAGAGGTAAACAAAAATTCAAACTCTACTTTATGTTCGTTGGTTTTTCTTGTCTTGTAGCTTTAGATGTTGAGATAACCTTGTTCTTCAGTTTTCTGCAGGTATCCTGAAAAGGTGTCAGCGCATGCAAGCGTCCTATTTGCTCATTCCTTTTGCATTCTTTCACACATTAAGGTTGTAGGTGTGTCCTTATTACCAAAAGAAGTAACTTTCTCGATTTCAATGGAATGCTTCTTCAGTTGTATCTCAGTCCTTCAGCTGCTTTACCCATTTGACTTAGACTTGAGTTTTCTTCTAATGGACTTTCATGTCAGTCTTCTGAAAGACTTGGCTGTTGCACTTGGCTGAGAGTTTTCCGATGCAAACTCAGCTGCGAGTCTTCTAATGAATCCTTCCACAAGTCTTATGCAATTCTACTTAGCTATTTTTTAACTCAGCTTACATCCTATCTATTACAAAGTAGAAATTATATAGAAAATTGGGTGCCAACTTTCTAATACAAAATTTTGTAAGCATCATCAAAATCTATACAATAAATTTTCTAATATTTCCCTATTTTTTATGATACCAAAACCTTTTACAACATCTGTGCTTTGAATTTAAATAATTGGAAAGAATATTTCAATTTTATTTAAGTAAACTCAGGCACTTACATTATATTGTGTTTTTACAAAGAATTTGTAAAGATACAACAATTTCATGTCTTCCCCTATCTTCATTGATTTCTTATCCATTCAGCTTTCTCCGTTTCAACTTGTCTCTTCTATCAGCTTCTCTTCGTTCATCTTCTCTTCTCTGAGCTTCACGGAGACTGGGCCAATAGGGGATATCTCTCTTCAAGGGATTTATAGACATGATTCCACTACCTCTTCTTGGTGGAGAGATTCTACTAGAATGACATTGAGATATGCCTCTCCACTAGAAGATAATTCTCTTCCTCTACCTCTTCCACCGACTTGGCTGCCATCCCTGGGTACTTGACTACTGGAAGTCTGCTGATGTGATAATTGCATTTTTATTCACATTTTCTTAACCCTTTTTTGTCATTTTCTTTAACCTTTTAATTAATTAATCAAAACATTTCAAGAAAATCACTTTGGCTTGTTTTAAATGATGAAGGTGAAGACTTGGAGCAATTTTCATGGGTTTCGTATCAAATTCTTGAAGAAGTAAAGATCAACTTATACGAACGAAAATGAAGGAAGTCAACATCGATTTAAAAGGCGCAAAAAGACTCAATTCATACAAAACACACCCCTAGTGTATTGGAGAACATGACCATGTTTGAAAACCATAAAACAAGAAAAGTCGAAGAAAACATGCCCTGGCCGTGTCCAAAACTACGGCCGTGTTTCTTCCTCTGATAAAAAAAACACGGCCATGCCGTGTTTAAAAGCACACCCATGCTAAACACCTACAAAAGACGTATAGAACACGACCTGGCCGTGTTAAGAAGCACGACCATGTTCATCAAATTCCGCGAACATGGCTTGGTCGTGCTTTTAAGCACGACCGTGTTTTTCCCCTTTGCTGAGACACTTTTTGGCAGAAATTATGGAAGCCTTCCGTTTTAGCTTTTTGACAACTTTTGTGCAACTTTTATATCTCATTTTGCTGCACTAAGCTCTATTTCTCTCTCAATTATAACATGAAAACAAGGATTCAACAACCCAACTATGGATGTGGAGCAATTGTTTATCAAATATGACATTGTTAATATGTTCTTTCACAAAAACAATGTCTATAAAAGCCAAGAGTTTGGGTTGGAGGATTCATTCATTCATTCCAAGTTTCATTCAATTCATTCTTAGTTAGAGAGAAAATTATATTGAGAGAATAAATGGAAGGTAGAGTTGGAGATTGAAGAGCATTTTAGAAGAAGGCTTGGAGCATAACATCATTGAAGTCAACCAAGGAAGAAGTCTTGTTTTGGTCTTCATAAAAGATCGACACCATGTCTACATCATTTAAATCTTCTTGTGTAATTTATTTTTTGTCAAAACCATGTGTTGCTAATTTCTTAGTGTTTGGATGTAATGAAGCGTAGAATGGATTTGTGATTAAAGTGCTTGTATGTTTTTAATATATTATTCATGTTTTATGCGATTCACTTATATTATGCTTTACTCATTCGAGTTAATATTTACGGTTTATTGATTTGAATTTTGTTCCTCATCGGGTGTCGAGAGATTTATGGTGAGAAAGAACCTATATAAGTGAAAAGAGTTGCATGCAATCCTAGATATTGGACGACATAAACCTTCTGGATTAGGGTCAAACCTAATATGAGAATTCATAAATCGTTATAATGCAATCTTGGGGGTTTTAACTAGAAAGAGATTTCAGTTAATCAACTTGAGATTAGGATTTTTTCCCCTTGAAAGAGGGTTTAATTTAAATCGGGAATTTCTACGGTCCATGAAACATGAGGTTATGTTAAAAGAGGATGGTAATTGCTTGAGGTTTAAGGTTTTATTTTTATCTTGTTAAAATCACAAAAATATTCTAGAGGGATTTACATCCGAACACATTTCTATCTCTTGATCTCTTATTTTACAATCTTCCCTTCATTTGATCAATTGTAATTTGTTGTTTATTTAGATTCTTTATTTTCCTAATTTTTCAAAACAAACCTCTGAAAATTATTCGATTAGATTACTGAAAGACGGTAATTACTAGTATTCATAATCCTCATGGGAATGACTTTGGTATTCGATACTCGATAACCTATATTGTAAAATGATAGGTGCACTTGCCTTAGGTTTATATAGTAGTTTTCGAGCCATCAAGGTTTTGGCGCCATTGTCGGGGATTGTGATATTAAGAACACTTCATTTTTGTTAATCTAGTCATTTTTGTTTTATTTTTCTCATTGTTTCTTTTCTTCTTTCTATCTTTTAAGAGCCTTGTTTAACACTTCCCTATCTTTATTTACCGCAGTGTATGCCTACTCGTCGTCGAGGCGGGAAATGCGAAGCCACCGGTAGTGACGCTAATACGTAGGGAAACATTAATACATGATACAAAGAGGATATAGACGAAAGCAATAACAAAGATTTTGCTATTATGGCGGATGAACCACAAAGAACTATATACGATTACGCCAAGCCATCTATGGATGGCACAACGTCAAGCATTGTAAGGTCCACCTGTTGCCGCCAACAATTTTGAAATTAAACCTAACTGGTGCAACAACTTGTTCAATTCGACGCCTACTGCATTTAAGATCCCAATAATCACATCGCAAATTTCATTGAGATTTGCGACACTTTCAAGATTAACGGGGTCTCTGATGATGCTATTCGCCTACGTTTGTTCCCATTTTCTCTTCGGGGATGGGCAAAACATTGGTTAAATACTTTACCCCAGGGGACGATCACAACATGGAACGCAATTCCACCAGCAAAAACTACCAGATTGAGGAATGAAATCTCTTCTTTCACTCAAGCCGATGATGAAATTTTGTACGATACTTGGGAGAGATTCAAAGAATTATTGCGAAAGTGCCCACATCATGGCCTACCTGTTTGGATGCAAGTCCAAACATTCTATAATGGGCTACTCTCGTTCAACAAGGCAAACGATCGATGCAACGGCTGGGAGAACTCTGAATAATAAAACATCGGAAGCCGCTCAAGAGTTGATAGAAGGGATGGCCATGAATGTCTACCAATGGCAATCCATACGTGGTAAAACAAATAGGTTAGTGGGTGTTTTAATGCAGATGCAGTGGTTACACTAGGCCCACAAGTCGAAGCTTTGACCTCAAAGATCAACGATTTGGTGGCTCCTAAACCACCACCGTACGCTTTATCTTGTGAAACTTGCAGAGGATCTCATAGTCATCAAGAGTGCCCACACACAATACCACAAGTTGAAGATGCCAATTATGTTGGGAACCAAGTCTGAAATCCTCCGATTAATGCTTTAAGCAATACATACAATCCTGGGTGGCGACAACATCCTAATTTCAGCTAGGGTAATCAATGCCAACCACGACCAAATCCAAACCCTAATCCTTACACGCCTCCTGAATTCCAGCTGACACAAGGAAAGCCTAACTTGGAAAAACTCGTGGCAAAGTTTGTGCAATCAACTGATGCCCGATTCTAGGCGGTCGAAACATCCTTAAGAAATTAAGAGGCTTCTATCCATAATTTGGAAAACCAAATAGGCCAGATTGCGAAAATGATTTTTGAAAGGCCACAAGAAAGTTTGTCGGGTAACACTGAGCCAAACCCAAGGGAGCACGTAAAGGCAATTACCATTAGTTTTTCACATGAGCATGATTATGCCAACACCCCCATGCAGAAATATGTGGAGGATGACATACCCAAAGAAAAGCCAAGGAAAAAGGTGGTTGCAGAATACAAGCCCAAGATCCCTTACTGGAGTTAACTGAAGAAGATAGAAGAGAGGACAAATTTGGTGAGTACCTCGAGTCATTCAAACAATTACATACCAATATTTCATTTGTTCAACCTCTTTCAAAGCATGCAAGGGATCTAAATGACATTATTTCTAATGAAAATAAGCTTAACAAATTATCTAATGTGTAATTGAATGATGAATGTTCTTCCAATAAACTACCATAAAAATTTAATGATCCAAGAAGTTTTATTATTCCTTGTACAATTGATGGTTTTGTTGATAGGGCACTAATCGCGGCGTAGGAGCTAGTATCAATTTGATGTCTTATGAAATATTCAAGCATATGGGATTAGGTGTACTTATACCTACTAGGATGGACATTCAATTAGCTGATAAATCGATTAAACATCCTAGAGGTATTATTAATGATGTGTTAGTCAAGATTGATAAATTCATGTTTCATTGATTTTGTTATTCTTGACATGCATGATGATATTGAGGTTCCTTTAATTCATGGGCGTCATTTCTTGGCTACGGCAAAATCAATCATTGATGTGCATGATGGAAAATTAACTTTGAGGGTGGGGGATGAACAAGTAATCTTTAAAATTCATGTATTGATAAGGATATTACTTGTTCTTTTATTGACTCAGTTTTCTTGTGTGATGAGAAAACTAAAAATCTCTTGGAGAATTTTTTTGTTCAAGGTGCAGGCAAACCCACGAAAAATAATCTTCTTAGGAAGCTTATGTCCAAAATAGGGACCCAAAAGGTTAAAGAACACATTTTGAAGCTTGAAGTTGGAGGTAGTTCTACTAAATGCCAAAGAGATTTTCATAAGTTCGAGGCTCCGCCTGACTAATCTCAACATTTAGGTGAATTAGTCCAGCTATACAACTCTAAAGAAGCGTTACACGGGAGGTAACCCGATGATTTGTGTGCTTTTTCTTTTCGTTCAAATTCGTACCAAACACGCCCAGGCCATGTCCGCTGACACGACCATGCTTGTATTTTTTTTAAAAAAAAATTCAAACAGGGGGCACAATTCGTACCGAACATGCTCAGGCCGTGTCAGCTAACACGATCGTGTTTTTATTAAAAAACAATATTTTAGGGGAGGACGTACGCAGCACGGCCATGTTTGGCCTGCTACAAATACACCCCCCTCGTTTTTCTCCTCCCATTTTTCCGCAAAACCTTTCTTTTTTCTCCCTTCTTCCCCTTTTCGAAAATTCATCCCTCACATCCCCAATTCCTTCTTCCCATCTCTCAAGATCTGCCCTTACACTCTCATCTAACACACTACACACCTTTCCTTCAAGTATTCCTTCTTCTCGAAATGCAACCAAGGTATGTTTCTTTTGTTTTTTTTTTTCCTTTTCTTTCCCCCTTTTAATCTCGTTTTTTTTTGCTTGCTTTAATTGGTAGAGTTTCTTTTATGTATTGTTATGAGGTTTTACTTTGTTCTAATTGGAATTTAAGAATTTGTATTGTTAATTTTTCAAGCCCTAGAAATTGAAATTTCGGGAAAGTGTTGGGATATATATTGCTAAATGATGCTTTCATGAGTTTTCATTTGTAGTGTGTCATTTTGCTATTTTATATCCTCTTGTGTTAATAGTAGGGACTTGTTTATGGAAATTTTGCTAAGGCATATTGTGTAGTCTCTCATTTGACTAGGATACTTGTTGATTGGATGCAAGCCGTTGATTATTGTTGTGATTGTTAACGAGAGTACATGTTGAAAATCTTTGATTGTTGTTAATATTTTTCAATTGTTACGAGAGTCTATTTTGTAAGCCGAAAACAAATGCTCAACTTGTTCCAACTTTATCTCATTGCATATCCTCTTGTTGGGTGTTTGTGTTGCAACTATGATGGTTTTGTAGAAGGTTTGATGATGCCTCATATGCTTGGGTTTGATTAAGTGTGTTCTATGATTCTGTTTAGTTTGTTGGTAGTCGATTTCTCTTTTAGAATGATCTCTCACGCCTCTTTTAAGTTTCTTTTGACACAGGAATCCGAGGTCCAAACGCAGTCGCACCGGCGTTGCTTCCTCCTTGGCGGCCCCTTCCCCCCGGCAGCCACTGAGCCCCTCACGCTGATCCACCAGCACGTGCTACCCCACACGTCATTTCCTTTTGGGACGCAAATCATGAAGCAAACTATAACCGGCTAGCCCAACGTCCCCTGCTCAACACACGCTATTCTGATAATTTTACTTTGGATGCTTTGGGCCTTCGTTCGGATGTGGAGTGGATATTCGATCAGATTGGGTGGAGGTACTTCATGAAATTATGCATTCCCACCTACATCCGCCTCACTCTCGAATTCCTCAGTTCTTTTTATGCCAAACTCACTTTGGGTCCAGATGCTGAAGAAGGGCGCATCACTTTTTGACTCTTCAACAACGAACACCAACTCACGCTGAAGGGCTTTAACACCATCTTTGGCATACCAATAGATGGCTTACGCATTAAACCCTTCCAATTTCGAGATCTCCAGTTTTCACGAGCAATCACGCGTGAACAGGAGTACCGTCCATCTCAGGCCAAGTCATCCGGCATCGTAAACCCATGCTTCTGTTATGTCCACTGGGTGCTTTCTAGCACACTCTTTGGATGGGGAGAAAGTGAAGGGGTCGTCCGACTCGACGAAATCTATTTCTTGTGGGCCATGGTCAATGCTTTTTCGGTTGACACGGGCTCCTACCTCGCCAAGCATTTTCTTAAGGTCAGTCGGAAATATAAAGGGAAAATTGTTATTGGTGGCCTCATTATACCTATCGCCGCCTATTTTAACTATGACTTGACGGGTCTCGAACAAGCCCGGGGGCCGACCCAGATCGATTTCGAGTCCTGTATTGCGATGTCTATGATTCAGCGAATTGGTGATCAATTCGTCCTCCGATTCAAGGATACTGAACAAACGTACCCTTTGCCCGATCCACCATGCACTTCTGTGAGGGATTGGGACAATTGGAAGATGCTATATCCCCATGGCGGTGGCACAGAAGCGTTATAATTACCAGCACCACCTGCCACTGATACGGAGGACTACCATAGTGAGGGCCCTGATTTCGATGCTCCTTCTCCCTCTCACACACCACGAGGATAATCTCCCCCTGTGGATGCCACTAGATCCATACTTCGTGCTATTCAGTTGGAGCAGATGCACTAGCGTGAAATCCTGGATAGACAAGTGGAGAGGATGGCGCAACAATTTGCTCATCTCGAAGAACAACAGCAACAAGACTTTCTCAATCTCCAACAGCAACAACAATATCATTGAGACCTCTTACGCCACCACCACCAACAACAACAATACGCGATGCTTCAACAACAACATGAACAACAACAACACTGCTATGCCATGTTGGGCCGACTCCAACAATGGCACATTTCGCAAGGACATTTACCACCACCCCAATGAGGTCGTATTTTTCTTTTGCTTTTCGATACATTTCTATTTTCTTTGATTCCGTAATGTCTCCCATCTCCTTCTTCATATTGGAGACAATGTGACCCTTGAAGTTGGAGGTGGTGAGATTTGGTTGCACTTTTAGACATTTGCCTCTATTTTTAATATTTCACTCTCCTTTTTATATGCACTTTATCAATTTCATTTTTTTGAGAATAATAATTGGATGTCTATATTACAATTAGATGGATTGTTTGTTGATTTGTTTTAACCTTATTTTACCCAAAAAAGCCTTTTTTTTGAAGAGTCAAACAACCAAAATGTTTTAACTGCGTGACTTTAGTAACAGGATAAACTTAGCCAAAAAAGCACAATATCATGAAACTAGATTGGATTTCACTTAAATGAAAATACTTTGTGCTATGAACATTGGAGAAATCCTAATTCGGGTAGAGATCAAACATCGAAAAAAAAGTGTTTATATTTTTATAAAGGGACAAATCGAGGTTATACTCCGCTATTTGTTGCTACTTAGTAACTAGGAGCATTCATGAGCCCCATGTTTGCCTTTTACGTAAAATGACAATACAAATATGAGTATGGGACACTATCCTAGGAGCTTTTGAAATGACATTCAAAATTTAAACCTAGTGGAAGTTTGCTTCAGACGTCCTAATTTATAACTATATACACGTTTATATAAAAATAATGATGACGCTTCGAGTTTTGGATATCTCCTTTTATCATTGCATTATTGTATTCGATTTAAGCAAAAGAATATCAGATTCAGTGATATGACAACTTTGATGTTTAAAGAATTTCTATTACTATGGTCACTCTTTCCTAACAAATTGGTTGTTTTGAAAAATCGAATTAATTGGCTCAATTGGGAACAAAAAGGGTCAGCGAATCACTTGAATCATGTCAAAATTGTGAAAATAGACACCTCTTGTGTTTTCAATCCCATTCTTTGTTTCAAAATTGCTTGAGGACAAGCAAAATTTCTAAGTTGGAGGTGGTTTGATAAGTGCATTTTTATTCACATTTTCTTAACCCTTTTTTGTCATTTTCTTTAACTTTTTAATTAATTAATCAAAAAAATTCAAGAAAATTACTTTGGCTTGTCTTATATGATGAAGGTGAAGACTTGGATCAATTTTTATGGGTTTCGTATCAAATTCTTGAAGAAGTAAAGATCAACTTATACGAACGAAAATGAAAGAAGTCAACCTCGATTTAAAAGGTGCAAAAAGACTCAATTTGTACAAAACAAACCCCTAGTGTGTTGGAGAACATGGCCATGTTCCAAAACCACAAAACAAAAATAAGTTGAAGAAAAGACGCCCTGGCCGTTTCCAAAACCACGGTCGTGTTTCTTTTTCCGGCAAAAGAAACACAGCCATGCCGTGTTTAAAAGCACACCCATGCTAAACACCTACAAAAGACGTACAGAACACAACATGGTTGTGTTAAGAAGCACAACCGTGTTCGTCAAATTCAGCGAACACGGCTTGGCCGTGCTTTTAAGCACGGCCATGTTTTCCTCCCTTTGCTGAGACACTTTTTGGCGGAAATTATGGAAGCCTTCCCTTTTAGCTTTTTGACAAGTTTTGTGAAACTTTTACATCTCATTTTGCTACACTATGCTCTATTATTCTCTCAATTATCACATAAAAACAAGGATTCAACTACCCAACTATGAAAGTGGAGCAATTGTTTATCAAATATGACATTGTAAATGCGTTCTTTCACAAAAAACAATGTCTATAAAAGTCAAGAGTTTGGGTTGGAGGATTCATTCATTCATTCCAAGTTTCATTCAATTCATCCTTAGTTAGAGAGTAAATTATATTGAGAGAATAAAGGGAAGGTAGAGTTGGAGATTGAAGAGCATTGTAGAAGAAGGCTTGGAGCATAACATCATTGAAGTCAACCAAGGAAGAAGTCTTGTTTTGGTCTTGATAAAAGATAAGTACACCATGTCTACATCATTTAAATCTTCTTGTGTTCTTTTGTCAAAACCATGTGTAGCTAATTTCTTAATGTTTGAATGTAATGAACTCTAGAATGGATTTGTGATTAAGGCTTGTATGTTTTTAATATAATCTTCATGTTTTATGTGATTCACTTATATTATGCTTTACTCATTCGAATTAATATTTCCGGTTTATTGATTTAAATTTTGTTCCTCATCGGGTAATCAAGAGATTTATGGTGAAAAAGAACCTATGTAAGCGAAAAGAGTTGCATGCAATCCTAGGTATAGGACGACATAAATCTTCTGGACTAAGGTCAAACCTAATATGGGAATTCATAAATCGATATAATGCAATCTTGAGAGTTTAAACTAGAAAGAGATTTCAGTTAATCAACTTGAGATTAGGAGTTTTGCACCTTGAAAGAGGGTTTAACTTAAATCGGGAATTTCTACGGTCCATGAAACATGAGGTTATGTTAAAAGAGGATGGTAATTGCTTAAGGGTTTAAGGTTGTTTTTTATCTTGTTCAAATCACAAAAATATTGAGGGATTTACATTCGAACACATTTTTATCTCTTGATCTCTTATTTTACAATTGTCGCTTTATTTTGTCAATTGTAATTTGTTGATTATTTTGATTCTTTATCTTCCTAATTTTTCCAAACAAACCTCTGAAAATTATTCGATTAGATAACTGAAAGACGATAATTACTCGTATTCATATTCTTCGTGGGAATGACACTCGGTACTCGATAACCTATATTATAAAACGATAGGTGCACTTGCCTTAGGTTTATAGAGTAGTTTTTGAGCCATCATGATGAGTCAAAGACGAACTCTGCTGACCCTTAGTCTTCTGACTTGGAGTTGGCTGTTCTTTTGTCTTCTCAATGTCCTCTAGACCTTTTTCCCAGTACAAGTGCCAGACATCAGCGATGTTCATCCCATGATAATATCCTTCAGATAGAAGAGTGTCAAATGCATCATTCGTTCTATCTTGGTCCTTGGGGATTGACCCTGATGGTGGCCCACCATACTATTTCCTTAGCTGGTCTATTATGTCTTCTTATTTCTTATCAAGTGCAACAATCTCTTCTCTTGATTATTGTAGAGTGAGGTAAGCTATTTCATCAGCTGACAAAGA
The DNA here is from genome assembly GCA_016081115.2 of Rehmannia glutinosa. Classification (NCBI taxonomy): domain Eukaryota; kingdom Viridiplantae; phylum Streptophyta; class Magnoliopsida; order Lamiales; family Orobanchaceae; genus Rehmannia; species Rehmannia glutinosa. The sequence goes on along the minus strand of CM071932.1, from coordinate 21,215,804 downwards.
AGATGGAATATGTGACAGAATTGATGAGCTTGTGCTTTTGCCTTTTCCATATGTTGTCGGAGGATATACTTTTCCTTTCCCCTTTTTCGCATCAGCACTGGACGGAGGTTGAATATTTTCCAGGATAAGGTCCAATTTCATCTAGGTTCTGATGCGTCAGAGCGGAGTGACACGAGCTGAGTTCAATTAGTTGTTTTTGCTAGGATGAGAACTGATTGTTCATTGTAGCTTCCATATATTCAAATTTCTTCTCAACCTTGGTAGCAAGTAATTCCATGTCACTCTGGTGGCTTTCATCCATTCGACTCATGTTGTCCTTTTGGCGATTCTAAAAAGCCACTTGATCAGAACCTTATATAAGCAGTTTATTATAGAGTTTTTTGAAAATCCCAACTTGTTCCCATGTAGAGCCTTGGTCTCAATTACCCATTCCTTGATTTTCAGTAGAACACCTTGGATTTCATTACTAAGATGAGAATCATAATTGTTGATGTGCTCGCAGAGCCTCGAAAATCCATGTTTCATTTCATCCATTTCCCCAAACATATATCTGAATGGTCATCGGAGCTCAGATGTGAGTTGGTTGTCAATCCCGGGGGAAAATCATACTCCAAAATGTGTTCTCTGGGTTTATATGCAATCAATGCGCGTTCTCCTAAGTCTGCTAGTTATGCTACATAAGAGGGATAACTGGATTTGGACATATCTTGCTCTTCATCACTGGGAATCTCCTCAGGGAATTCAAAGTCCTCCAGACCAAAATTGTCAATAGGAGTCAAGGAAGGCCATACTCCATCACCAATAGGGTTCCTTTCCTCTTTCCCTGACTTGCAACTCTTTGCATCTCAACTGTTTGAGCTTCATCGGCAACAACAACTATGTTAGCTTGCTGAGCTGATTGTGCCTTAGCTGTGTTAACAACTTTACTGGCAACAGTTGCGTCTTCCTATTGAGTTGTTTGTGCATCAGTTGTCTGAAAAACATCATCTGCAGGTGATCTAGCAGCTTGAAGGGATAGGTTAACAAGCTCGAACCTAAATTCGACACAGTTAGAACCTGTTGTTTCATCAACATCTTCCGGTTTTGAGTCAGTTGTGTCATTGACATCCATCTCAATTGATGTTTCTTCTGCGGCTGAGTCAATTGCCTCTGATCCTTCTTTATCTGATTCAACCGAATTCTGAGAATTTTCTATTTCAGTTTTAACTGTTTCATCTACGTGCATTAGATCTCGCATCGCTCAATCAATCAACCCAAATTCTGTGCATCTTCCATAACTTTCATCCATACCCAAATCAATAGTCCCTGTAGTAGTCTCAACCACTATTGGGTCTTTGTCAATCCTTGTATCAGTCTCAACCGCTGCTAGGTCTTGGATAGAGCTGGCATCTGCAGTAGTCTCAACCGCTAGGATTGCACTTTCAATGCTAACAACTGTCTCAACCAATGTAGCCTCAACAACCATTCCCAATGTGCCTCAATTCAGTAGTCTCAACCGCTAGGATTGCACTTTCAATGCTAACAACAGTCTCAACCAATGTAGCCTCAACAACCATTCCCAATGTGCCTCAATTCAGTAGTCTCAACCACTGAAACTTCATCGGCCTGCGCATCAACTACTTCTGCTTCCATAACCTCACTAGATTTGGCTGTTTTAGCAACCACTCTCCAACTATAGTTGCTTCCATTTCTCCCTCTACAACTTTTTGCAACAATTCTGTGAGTTTTAGTGTGCTCAACTTCCACCTCAGTTGTCTCAACAACTGTTGGATTTTGGATGTCAAAAGGGTTAGCTGTCATAAGGTCTCAGGTATTTCAACAGTTTTAGCTGTTTCATTATCTGTTGTCTCAACAACAGTGTCTGGGGTAGGCTCAGCTGGGTTCCCTATATGGTGATTGACATATCTTCATCATCATTTTCCACCAAATCCACCATGATTACTTCACCAGCTTCATTGCCAACTTTAGGATTGGCAGGTGATTGAGAGTGAGCTGGTGATGGGAGAGCAACTGTGTCTCTCATCACGTCACCAAAAATTTGAGTGGGGGATGATGTTTTCCCAGGCCCAGCCTACTGTCTCTACTCAGCTAATTCTCTTGTCTCACGCAAGGCTTGTATCAACTCAGCAACTTCCACCTCTTCCATCAACTCATCTTCTTCTTCAACATCAGGGATCAGTGCAGCTGAGTGTTCGAAGAGAAATTTATGAGTTTCATATATACTTTCCCTTTTCTCCAACTACCTAGACTTCTCCTCCCTTCGTCTTTTGTATAGGATATTATGTACATACTGATTGTCCAATCTTGAAGAATGGAACAATCCTTCAGAAAGGAGAGAATCCACTCCTCCTCTTCTATCATCTCAGGCCTTGTAAATTGTATTATGCTTTTACTCAATTTCCACATGGCCCATTTGAATATCTTCTTCAACTCAGTAGGATACAGAGGAGAGTCAACTTCTTCTGGCTCGGATCCGGGCAGAGTAACAATATCTTCTGCTTGTGGCCTAATCTCCACAGTAGATTCACCAACAACTTCAGCAGCTGCATCTCCAACGCCTGCAACAACTGTCTCTTCTACTTCAGCAACAGATGTCTTCTCAAATCTTCTAACATCAGTTGATTCGACCATAGATGTTGGTATTTCATGAGTTCTCTTAGACCTACTCTCAAGAGGAATCTCCATAGATTCTATTTTCTTTGAGTTAGCTCGAACAACAGAATCATCAGGATCATCACGCAGCCCTCTTTGAGTCTTCTGCTTCTTTGATGCATCTGGCTTACTGGGAGCAGTTGTCCTCCTCTTCTTTGGAACATCAGTAGCTGGGACAGTTTCAGATGTTTCTCCCTCAGAAGTGCCCTTTCTTTTGGTGTGGGCCTTCTTCTATGCAACAAAGAGATTGCCCTTAAACAATCACTTATTCACATGGAATGACTTCCCTTTCCTCAGGGAAAACCCTTCTTATACAACAAATAACCCAGGACTAGCCCATTGCCAAAGGTGCTCTTGAATTTGCTATCAGCTATCTCCACATTCTGGACATTTTGGCACAACTTGTCATATACAAATTTTGCCCAGTTCACTTCATCTCTTCCGTAATAGCAGACATTACAGTCAACTTAGCAAGTGAAAGTTGATTGTAAGATCCAAACTTGATATCCATGAATTTTGATACCACGTCCATCAACTTGTGGTATTCCTCCTTCACTACAACCTTAGTAGTTGAGTGGTTGTACTTCTCATCAGCTTCATCGGTAGCAATCTCCCTCAAAGTCTTCATGAAATTAAACTCGTGTTCTTTCGATCTCTCTCACTCGGGGGACCACAAGTGTGCAGCAGTTGATGATCGAAGAGTGAATGCTGTCATCATGAGCGGACGCGTTCACATAGAACATGTCCACATCTTTTTGATAAGTTTGTGATATCTGCAATGTCGAAAATTCAAACAACTTCGACTTCTCTAGATTTTTTACGATCTTATGTGCCCTAGATTGGTCAGTGGAGTGCTTAACCAAGCCTTCAATGTCAATTAGTGCACCGGAGTACACCTTCTCTGATAGTTTTTCAAAATCAAGAACATAACTTGAAGATTTCTTGGGTGCCATCGTGATTTTTGAGGATTTTGAGAGATTTCAAATGAGTTGTTTTGCAGAGAGTCCATCGAAAGATCGAAAGTGAATATGAGATTGTGAGGGATGAGACAATGGTGAGTTAGCTGATAAGGTGAATCAGCCGACTGTGCAGAAGAGTCCCTATGTTGAGGCAGATATCAGAAGACTCAATCCAGATGAAGATGAGATAGCTGAATCTCAAAGGCAACTGGAAGGCTTGCAACTAAATGATGATCAAGAGGAAGTTGTTCAAGACAACTTAGCCGCAAGAAGACTTAATCCAGCAGACTTACTCCAACCAGATGTGAGATGGCTAAGAGACCATCCACCAGAGCTAATCATTGGAGATGTTAGAGAAGGAGTAAGAACCTGATCCAAGACTCAACATGAATCTATGTTCACTTATTTCATTTCTCAAATTGTGCCAGAGGATGTGTCACAAGCATTGGATGACACACATTGGATTCTAGCTATGCATGAAGAGCTGAATCAATTTTAAAGAAATAATGTTTGGGAATTAGTTCAAAGGCCTACCCACCAAAATGTTATTGGTACTAAGTGGGTATTCAGAACAAGATGAATGAAGAGGGATCTGTAGTAAGAAATAAAGCAAGATTGGTAGCCAAAGAGTATTGCCAAGAATAGGGAATAGATTTTGATGTAACTTTTGCACCTGTTGCAAGATTGGAAGGAATAAGGATGTTTCTTGCTTATGCAGCACACAAGAACTTCACAGTCTACAAAATGGATGTGAAGAGTGCATTTTTGAATGGACTTTTGGAAGAAGAAGTCTATGTGGAACAACCTCCGGGTTTGAGCAGAAAACTATCGGAGTCAAAAGTCTATAAGCTCAAGAAAGCATTATATGGTTTGAAGCAAGCACCAAGAGCATGGTATGACACCTTGTCTTAGTTTCTTATAGACAATGGATTCACCAAAGGTAAAGTGGATAGAACACTCTTTAGAATTCAAGATGGAGAGAGCAAACTGCTTGTTTAAATATATGTGGATGGCATCATCTTTGGATCCACAAACAAAGAGCAATGTGATAAATTCAAAAACCTTATGTGAGGGAAGTTTGAGATGAGCATGATGGGAGAGCTGACTTTCTTCCTAGGTCTCCATGTCACGCAAATGAAGGATGGAACCTTCATAAGTCAAACCAAATTTACCAGAGATTTGATGAAGAAATTTGGTATGGAAGAGAAGTCATCTGTGAAGATTCCCATGAATACATTTGTGAAGATGGATATGGATGCAGAAGCAAAATCTGTTGATCAAACAAGATATAGAGCACTCAAGTGGATCATTGCTCTATTGATCGCCCAGACCAAACATCACCTTACCGTAGATGTATGTGCTAGATTTCAATCTGCTCCCCAGGAAAGTAATATGACTGCAACTAAGAGAATTCTAAGATATTTAAAGGGAAGCCAAGAAGTTGGCTTACGGTATCCTAATAAAGGTGGATTCAAGCTGATTGGATATTCAGACTCAGACTATGCTGGATGTAGAGTTGACAGAAAGAGTACATTTGGTACCTGTCAAATGCTTGGAAATAGATTAGTTTCTTGGTTCAGCAAGCAACAAAACTCAATAGCTACATCCACAGCTGAAGTAGAGTACATTGTTGCAGGCAACTGTTGTGCCCAAGTTCTACGGATGAGGCAACAACTAAGAGATTATGACATTGAAGAAAGAAAGATTCCAGTTATGTGTGATAACACAAGTGCCATTGCAATTACTCAGAATCCAGTATTGCATTCAAGAACCAAGCACATTGATGTTATATATCATTTTATAAGAGATCATGTTGAAAAGAAAGACATCACATTGGAATAACTTCAGAATGAGCTTAGATTGATTGAGATGTGTTAGAAAGCTCAGAAGACTCATTCAACAGAGTTAAGGTTGGAAGAATTGCATATCAGAAGAGCTTCACTCATTCAACCAAGTGAAACAGCTTATGTGGCTAGTCAGCTGTATCGTGTTAGCTGGACAACCAAGTTATTATTCAATCAAATTGATGGAAGAGAGAAGCAGAGTCAAATCATAAATGAGGAAAGCTGAAACATTTATGAAGCTAATTGACAAAACGAGGTCGTTTTCCTCGAGCAGGAATGTTTTTAGGCTTGATGTCAGCATCATTAAATGGCGTCAGTCAAAATCTTGCGATGGTTTACCCATGATTGGATATAAATGCTGCTCTATTTAATGCGGAGAAATTAATGCGGTTTGAATCTTTTAATCTCAACCATTGATCATATTTTAAACTTTTTCAAATTCTGAAACCGTCCTTTCAAGTATCATATATTGAGAAAATTCATTCTCTTTCCTCACTTTCACTCTCTTGCTCTCGAAGATTACCAAAACTCTCGCTGCAAAAACTCCGAAACCCTAGTTCTTCATACTCGCATTCAAGGCTCGAAATGGCACCAAAATAAGATTTTGCTAAGCTTGCTGAGAAAATCCACACTGGCGGTCTAGTGGATTTTGAAGGTCTTGTCAAGCAGGCCATTGACAAGGATCTCGTTGAGAAGATCATGCAGAAACTTGAGAAATATTATCTAAAGATTTTTCTCACGATGGAGAAGTCCCAAACATTTCCTGAGGAGGCGACTATGTATTATGTGAATGCATTGGTTCACGATGATGAAATCCGTTTGTCTATGAACGGAAAGGACTTCAAGTTGGCTGCGGCTGACTTGGCTGAGCACGTATACCTTCCTAGCAGTGGTATTAAAGAGTTGACTGGGAAGGAAGTGAATTAATTTGGCTGCGATTGGAAAGAAATAGCCAAGCCAGAGAATGCTGGAAAGCCAAACTACTCAGCTTTGAAGAAGTTGATCAAAGACGACTACCACAAGCTCATGGATGTGGTGGCCAAGTGCATCAACATGAAGTTTGGCTCCTTCAACCAGTTGTCCTAGACTAAGCTGATTGTTATGGCAACCATAATGGAGGAGAAGGAGGTGAACTGGGCGGAGTTCATCTTTGCAAAGTTGTGCCAAAATGTGCTCAATGTGAAGGTGGATGATGGGAAGTTCATGGGTTCGCTTGGTTATGGCCTGATTCTAGGTCATTTGATGGAGAAGTAGGGTGTGCCCTTGAGCACCGGGAAACCTTTCCATGCCAACAAGAAGATGTTTAAGGCTAACCTTTCAGGCGCCCAGAAGCAAGATCACGTGAAGAAGACTGCTACCTCTGAGGGGGAATCAGTTGAGCATGACCCAAGGACACAACTGTTTCTGCTCCAGCTCCCTCACCAAAACCTGTTCCAGCTCCATCCCCTGTGGTAAGTAAGAAGAGGACAGCTGCGCCTTGCAAGCCAGCTGGTAAGAAGCAGAAGACAGGAGAGTCAGCCTTCACAGATGAGGAGCCAAAACAAGTTGAGCCAGAAGTTCCCCTGGAAAGGAGGACCAGGAGGAGACTTGTGAAGGAAACTGAGAAATCTGTTGAGCCAATTGTATTCACCACAATAGAGACCGAGAAAGTTGTCACCACTGAGCAGCAGAAATCAAAGGATGTCGATGGTGAACAAAGCACTGCTCAAGAAACTCACACAGTTGCCCCACAACATACATCTGAACAAGGCACAACTGATGCGCCTTCAGCTGAACAATAAACAGCTGATACAATCAAATATAAGTCAGATGTTCCTGAAAAAAACACAGCTGATACAATCAAATATGATTCATCTATTATACCTCAGATTGATGATGTTGTTCTTGAGGTGGACAAGGCTACTGAAGAGCTTATTCAAGAAGATGATGATGATGACGTTCGTCCAGAATCCCCAGCATATCCAAAAATCCAAGAACGGTTGCGCGCATGGAGAGCTTAGAAGCTGAGTGCCAGCCGGATTCAATTTGAAAGGCTAGAGATGATTGAAGAGGAGGAATACCTCCTAGGATTATTAGACTACTGTTAAGTCGGTTTTATACCAATGTATTGAGTGCTCTAGACTAGGATTTTGTGTTGTTTTTGGGTATTTTTAGTGTCGTTTGAGTCAAATTCATATAATTAGTGTCGTTTGAGAGTCGGGACTAATCTTGGAAGTGAAATTGAGTAAAAACGATGAAAAACGTGTTTGGACAGTGAAGATCGCATTTTAGAAGTGGAAAAATAGAAAAATATCGCATGAGAACGAAAAGCGCAAAAGATTAAAATACAAGTAGCTGGGGCCGAAATTAGGAAAGGATGAGCAGGAAGGCAGCTGCAGCGCCATAAGCAAGCAAGGGGTAGCACCCAAAATGTATAGCAAATGAGTTCTCTTCATTGCAAAGAAGAAAAAAAAAAGCCCTAGCCGCCTAAGGCTCTGTGTGTGATGGAGTGCAAAGCAGTGCAATGGGCTGGTGTGTGATGGAGTGCAGCAGTGTGCAATGGGCAAGCAACGTGACAGTAGCTGACGATGTGCAGCGGCCGGGTGTGCGAGAATGTGCAGCAGGACGTGAGCAGCAAAAAAGAAATGACGAGGGGCGCAACAACGCCATTTGCAGCTACCGGCAAAGACGCGACGGGAGATGAATGATGATGACGAGCAGCGGCCCTTGCTATAGCGCGTGAAGCGTCTTCCAGTCTTCGCAGCCGCAGCCTTATGTCCGGGCTGAAACTGGGCTTATATTTTTGGGCCGTTTTTGACGCGAATTCGAGCGTTTCAACTTATAAATAAACCAATGAGCGTTTAAAAAAGTGGTTGGACATTATTTTGAGCACAACGCAAGGCAAGAGACACAGAGCTAGGGTTCGGGACGACAATTGGAGGCACTTCTCGTCTGGACACAGAGAGAATTCCTTCCATTTTCTTCTCAATTCTTTCTTTGTTTTTCTTTGTCGATTTTTGAGATGTATAATTATTTCTCCATGAGTTTTTGTACATCCATTATGAGCTAAACCCATATTTCTAGGGGATTGATGTAACCTACGTTTGAACCTATATTTTGATTTCCAGTTTATGAAATTTGCATGTTTATTAATCTATTTGTGCTATTTGATTTGAGTGCATCTGGATTATCTGATCAATAATTTAGATTGTTTGGTGTGTTTGATTTGACGCTCAAGAGAGGTAATTGAACGCCTGGCCATATAATAGCACAACCTAGGGTTTCATAGAATCGAGAGATTTATGAATCTTTTGAAGCCTGTGATAGAATATTCATTGAGCGCATTAGGGTTTAATTTATGATTTTTATAGAGATATCGAAATCAGAAATTGGAACCTAGAATCACTTGGCACTCGAGAGAGGAAGTGATAAACGGTAGGAATATTGGCTTATAGATTAATAACTTGTGATTAATAAACCGGATTGAAAACATAGGGGATAACTAGGTGAAATCAACCTCTAGAATTCATTTTTCAAGTGTTTGATTAATTGTCCGAACCACTTATTTGCTTAATTTTAGTTTTTTTTTAGTATAATAAATCATCATCTTTTTTCGATCTCTAGATAGAATTAAGCTATTTTAATTATAGTACTTAGTATAAAATTTGATAACAATCCTCGTGGAGACGATATCCCTACTTTCAAAACCTATACTAAAACTTGACACCGTACGCTTGTAAGAATTCGCGATCAAGTTTTTGGCGCCGTTGTCGGGATTGTTTTATCCTATTTTAAACTAATACTATTACCACGTAGTCTTAATCCTAATCTAGACTAGTTTAGGAATTATAATTTCGTTTTTCTCATTTGACTTGTCTGTTTATGCGAGATTCTAAAGATATTAATTTGCTTCCTTTTGATCCGAGATTGAAAGGACACTTCGAGCAATCCGAGCAAAGAAAGCGAAAGCAGAGAATCGAGCAATGGGCGGAAGGCGGGGATGATGAGAATAATAGAAATCGGGTCGTGAATGTGCCACCACAGCCTGAGGCACCAGAAAGGGCAATCCGGGATTACTTTCTACCGACCGTAAACCAGAACTATTCCGGAATTGTGCGCTGACCCATTAATGCAAATAATTTCGAATTGAAACCGGGCCTCATAAGCATGGTTCAAGAGAATCGATTGGGGGAGTCCAGTGGATGATCCGAATACACATCGCCACATTCTTGGAGATTTGCGACACCATCAAGATGAATGGTGTGACCGATGAGGCCATTCGGTTGAGGCTTTTCCCATTTTCACTTCGGGATAAGGCCAGTGCGGTGGTTCGTTAGACGTTCGCCCCCGGGAGTATTACGAGGATGATCTCGACTCAAAAGTTTTTAGCAAAATTCTTCCCTCCCAAAGAAGACACTCCAATCAAGAGCGAGATCACCCGGTTCCAACAGATTGATTTTGAGTCGTTATATGAAGCTTGGGAGCGATTTAAAGATCTGTTGAGGAGATGCCCACAACATGGATATGCAGACCGGCAAAGGTTGATTTTTACAATGGGTGAATGGGCATACGAGAACGATACTAGATGCGGCATCGGAGGTACATTGATGGCTAAAACACCAACAGAGGCCTTACTTTTACTTGAAGAAATGGCCACAAACAACTATCAATGGCCCTCCGAGAGGACAACACCGAAGCCGGTTGCCGGTGTTCTTGAGCTGGATACAATGTCAACTTTGGCAGCTCAAATCTCGAGTCTGACAAAGCAATTGGCAATCATGAATACCGGTAGCACACCACAGCAAGCCGCACTCCCACCCGCCGCCGTTCACGCAGCCGCCACTCACGAGGCCGAGCAAGTCAATTATGTGAATAACCGGGATTCTAATAACCGAGGTAATTCATTACCAACTCACTACCACCGAGGACTTCGCAATCATGAGAATCTGTCTTATAGCAACAACAGAAATGTATTGAATCCACCTCCGGGTTATCCAAACCCATCCAGTTCCAATGCACTCGGAGGTGAAAAGAAGTAGTCGCTTGAGGAGATGCTCGGCTCATTCATCGAAGAGACTAGGAATCGAATGAATAGGAGTGAGGCACAGATTGATGGTCTGAATACTAAGATGAGCACAATGGAGACGCATATTAGGTCAATCGAGACACAAATGGGTCAGTTGGCTACTGTACCGTGAATTCATTGCAGCGAAGGAAAGTTCCCAAGTGATACGAGGTTAATCCGAGAGAGCATCGCAATGTAGTTTACGAGAAAAGGAAGCAAAAATTCACCGCTCCCGAAGAATTACCTATTTATGCGAAACCAGTGGAATCCAAGAAAATGAAGTTGGAAGAATTTGAAACTGTCTATTATCCGGGACAGAGGAGTGTAGTGCAATAGTCCAAAGTAAACTACCTCAGAAAATGAAGGATCCAGGGAGTTTCACTATTCCTTGTACTATTGGAGGAGTTTGCTTTGAGAAGCCACTTTGTGATCTTGGGTCCAGTGTGAATCTGATATCTCTTGTTGATGTGACGAAGTATGGGCTCGGGAGGTGAAGCCGCCCAACATCACTTTGCGTCACGATCGATCCATCGCCTATCCGTGGGGAATCATTGAAGACGTATTGGTAAGAATTAATAAATTTGTTTTTCCTGTGGATTTTGTAGTGTTGGACGCGAACGAGGAGAAGAAAATACCTATAATCTTTGGGCAGCCATTTTTAGCCACAGCAAGGGCTTTGATCGATGTAGAAACGGGGGAGCTAACATTGCGGGTAAATCAAGAGAAAGTTGTATTCACCATCCATCCAACCAATAGGCTAAAATTCGAATTAAAGGATGGTAAGTAGATGGTTGGGAATATTGCTGAAGACATTGGAGGTTGGGAAGTTTCTAAGGGGAATGTGGATAACATGCCTATCGGAGCCCCAACTTGAGGATAATCTGACATAGTCTGGCTGAAGACTGTAAACTTAGCGTTTCTTGGGAGGCAACCCAAGCCCCTTTCTATTGCTTTCTTAGTTTTAATATAGTTAGTAGTTGTTTTTGTTTTTTTTGAGTTTTGGCATTCTTAGGAGTAGTAAGTTGCATCATACCCCACCCCTCTTATTTGTGCAAATCCCACATATCCCACTCCATCCTCACAAAGGAGCATTATGACACCACGCACACCATCTTCATCTCATTCACTCATTATTTGGTAAGTTTGCAACTTCCAAACCCCACCCCATTTTCCCCATCTTGTGATTTTTGGTGTGCTTGGATTGTAGTAGTGCTAGGATAATTGTTGTTGATTTGTGGATTGTGGATTGGTTGCTCATGCTAGACTTAGGCTTGGTGTTGATTTTTGGGATTGAATTTAGTTATTCATTGCATTCACTATCTTTGCCCCAATTCATGCATATGAGTGTTTGATAAAATGCCCCAATGACAATTTCACATTGTTTAGTGCTATCTTGCATTTCTATGCTTATCTTTTGACATGGCATTATATTTTCTACTTGGGTGCATTATGTGTGGGCTTTGATTTTCGATTTCTCACCCATAACCGAATTCCTTGGTTCCACGAGTTTTTTTTTTCTTGTCTACCTTGCTAGGTTGCAAAAATGCGAAACCAAAGAGGGACCGGACTAAGGCGAATGGGAAGAACAAGACCGCACCTCAGAGGCATACAACACCCACGGGCTTGTGCGCTAGGATGCATTGTGAGCTTATACGAGACACCTCCTACACGTAGTAGTACCACATGACTTAAGGAGCCTTCGCTCCTTGGCTACCAGGAAAGTCTTTCTTCCCACCTCTCCATTGGGGACAATGTCGTTTTAAGTTTGGGGGGGTGCAGTCTATTTTTATTCATCGAGTCGTATCTTGAGAAAAAAAATGAAAAAAAAGAGTCTAGAGTCGAGTCGAGTCGCTTGTAAAAACTGTGAAACTGCGTGACTAAGTGAATTTGTTGAATATGAGTTGAACGGTCAAAAGAGCATGTGTTGAACTGTGATTTATTCTTCTTTCCACTAATTCCATCTATGTGCTTGACTCTGTTGATTTATTTGGGGATGATTTATGCAATTGAGTGGTTCCTTTATGATCCCACCGGATTCTAGAACTTGTCTGATCACTAGTCGAGGCAAAATCCTAGGTGAAGTAACATTGAGGAAGTGATTTAGGCCATCTTTGAACAAGCCAGAGCCTAAAATGCCTACCTTTGCATTATATTTTCCCTAGTGTCCCCCTTTGAGCCTTATAAACCCGTTTCTTTGGCAAACCATCTAATACCCAGAGTCTAAATGTGAATATCCTAATTACCCATCACTCATACACACAAAGTATAGAAAAATATTGGAAGTTGAGGAGGGTATGATGAGAAGGATGTGAATTTAATTGAATGAAGTTGCCCGAGAAAAGAAAATATGAAACCCCATGTACGCAAAAGAACAAGTTTGGGGGTTCCGAAGAAAAAAAAAAGAGAAAAAGAAAAAAAAAATGAATGAGAAAAATCAGCGGGATTGAAGGTTCATAAACATTGGGGATGTCAAAAAGTGAAAGGTAGTTGTTAATTGATGATTCGAAGTAATAATTGTGTGTTTGGGTGATTTGAGCCACTTATTCCTATATTTTCCTACCTTACCCTAAGCCCACATTACAAGCTTTAAAAGTCCTATTGATTCTTGTGTTACATTAGCCTACATTAGTGGAGATTAGTGTGAAAGACAAGCCTATGGAGTCCGGTAAGCATCTCATCTCTATATTCAAAAAGTGGATTATTTTGAAAACACTTGATTGCGTGAGTCTATCTGGATAATGAAAATGGAGTTGGCATGAACATTCCACCTTCATGATCACTTTGTGAAAATACGTGCTTGATTGATAGTAAAACGAAATTTGACAAATGAGTTTGGTTGTGAAGTTTCGCAGTTGGTTTGTTGAGTCAGTCGTCTTCAGTTTTGTTTCCTTAATGTTTGTTGATTTTTAGAGTCTGTAATTGCTTGAGGACAAGCAAACGTCTAAGTTTGGGGGTATTTGTTAAGTCGGTTTTATACCAATGTATTGAGTGCTCTAGACTAGGATTTTGTGTTATTTTCGGGTATTTTTAGTGTCGTTTGAGTCGAATTCATATAATTAGTGTCGTTTGAGAGTCGGGACTAATCTTGGAAGCTGAAATTGAGTAAAAACGATGAAAAACGTGTTTGGACGGTGAAGATCGCATTTTAGAAGTGGAAAAATAGAAAAATATCGCGCGAGAACGAGCGCAGCGTTAAAAAACCCCGCGCGCAGCAACGGGGGTCGAAAATTAGACAAATGAGAGCGAGGAAGGATTAGCTGCAGCTTCACATAAGCAAGTGGTGCAGCGCCCAAAATGTATAGCTTGGAGTTCTCTTCAGCGTGCGGCAAAAAAAATGGAAGCTGCAGCCAAAGCCAAAAGGGGTCTGCAGCGCACCAAAGATGTACTGTGTGTGATGGAGTGCAAAGCGAGTGCAATGGGCAAGCAAGCAGGACAACTCGGACGATGTGCAAGAGCGGGTGTGCGCGAGAAGTGCAAAGCGAGGATGTGAGCGGCAAAGAAGCAAGCAGCGCCAAGATCAAGCAAAGCAGCAAAGCAACGCTCAGCGTGCCGATGCAGCCCTGCGGCAAACGCGTCAGCGCCCAAACAAAGAAAGAACAAATGAAGAAGAGGCGCTACTGAAGGCCAAGCAAGGCGACAAGATGAAGAACTGACGAAAGCCTTGGTCAGAAGCGCCGCGTCTTCCAGCGCCGCAGCCAGCCTTGTCCGGGCTGAAACTGGGCTTATATTTTTGGGCCATTTTTTACGCGAATTCGAGGGTTTCGACTTATAAATAAACCAAGGAGGCGTACGAAAAAGCGGTCGGACATTATTTTGAGCACAACGTAAGGCAAGAGACACAGAGCTAGGGTTCGGGACGACAATTGGAGGCACTTCTCGTCTGGACACAGAGATAATTTCTTCCCTTTTCTTCTCAATTCTTTCTTTGTTTTTCTTTGTCGATTTTTAGATGTATAATTATTTCTCCATGAGTTTTTGTACATCCATTATGAGCTAAACCCATATTTCTAGGGGATTGATGTAACCTACGTTTGAACCTATATTTTGATTTCCAGTTTATGAAATTTGCATGTTTATTAATCTATTTGTGCTATTTGATTTGAGTGCATCTGGATTATCTGATCAATAATTTAGATTGTTTGGTGTGTTTGATTTGACGCTCGAGAGAGGTAATTGAACGCCTGGCCATAGAATAGCACAACTAGGGTTTCATAGAATCGAGAGATTTATGAATCTTTTGAAGCCTCGTGATAGAATATTCATTGAGCGCATTAGGGTTTAATTTATGATTTTTATAGAGATATCGAAATCGAAATTGGAACCTAGAATCACTTGGCATCGAGAGAGGAAGTGATAAACGGTAGGAATATTGGCTTATAGATTAATAACTTGTGATTAATAAACCGGATTGAAAACATAGGGGATAACTAGGTGAAATCAACCTCTAGAATTCATTTTTCAAGTGTTTGATTAATTGTCCGAACCACTTATTTGCTTAATTTTAGTTTTCTTTTTAGTATAATAAATCATCATCTCTTTTCGATCTCTAGATAGAATTAAGCTATTTTAATTATAGTACTTAGTATAAAATTTGATAACAATCCTGTGGAGACGATATCCCTACTTTCAAAACCTATACTAAAACTTGACACTGTACGCTTGCGGTAAGAATTGCGCGATCAACTACACCACTGTTCGCACTACTCTTGATGCAGACTTTTGCATACTCCTATTGTATGAAAAGAATGATAAGGAGAAGGCTAAGGCGCTGGAAAAAGCTTAGGCTCTTGAGCCACATGTTTGTCCATTTTTCGTTCCCAATATCCCACCAAAAGCCTTAGAAAGTGCGAGCAGTAGCGATGTGGAGATTTTGGATGCAACTGACCCAGTTGAGAAGGCTGAGCTGCAGCATGCACTCAAGGAGTTCCTAGTGATGCATGAGCATTCCTTGCCCAAGTAAACTTTGTAGGTTATCACCTCCACCACAAGAGGCAATTGGCCACTCAGCCATGATGCATCTACTCACTCAGCCAAGTAGCACATATCAACTAAACTAAGAGACTACTACACACTCAAAATAGGGATAACTCAAAACCTCTGTAAGAGGTAGTTCCATGCTATCCAAGATATATAACATAGCTTCCCCAACAAGACAATGATCGTACCAAGCAACCTTAGGAGTTGCAGATCTCGCCAACTTCCAAAAATAACCTTACCCGCCAACAGCAAGTCCATGTCCTTACACATGTTCCTTTTCCCCATCTGGCATACCCAGATGTTGGGAAATTTATTGTTTAGATTTTGATGAATGTCATGTAATGTTAGATAAATGTTTTTATCAAGATTTTGATGATTATGTTTAAATGAGTTTTTATACCAAAACAATATTGTCCAAATACTCCTAAATGATTTAAAATGTTTTTGCTAATTAATTTCTTAGAATTTTTTTTTCGATAAAAATGGACAACATTTTTGATGGTTTTTGTTTAAATTGGTTTTTACACCAAAACTATATTTATAAATGTTGTCCAAATACTCCCAAGTGATTTAAAATATTTTTACTAATTTTTTGGAGTATTTCTTGAAGTTTATTTTTGAAAAAAATCGGACAACATTTTAATTTGGAGGTCGACCGGTCGCCCAAAACGTCTACCGTGCACTGAAGAAAAGAAAACACGAAATGTAACACATCTTTGGACTTGAAAATTGGAGCGGGGGACGGTCAAGTGCAGGGGCCGACCGGTCGCACTGAAGATGCGACCGGTCGACCCCCCCTTCGACCCGTACCTGGATCGCACTATTTTTTCAAAATGTTCGAAATCTTATTACAGGGCAACCGGTCGCCCTATGGTTTTTTTGACAGCAAAAATTCCAACCGATTTGCAATCCTTGCCAAGATTTACTTTTCATTTTTGTACAATATTTATACATCTTGTGATCCTCTTTTTGTAGACAAAAGTGAAGAGGAAGGAGCCTATGTTGGTGAAGACTTCCCTATAAATAGAGGATGAATTGAAGACACAAGACACAACACATACAAGCAAAATACACAACAAGAAATCTGCAAATTGTTCAAGCTTTCATTTTTACATTCTTGTTGTAATAGCCTAAGTACTTTCACTTGCACATCTTTGAGGTCTAGGCTTTTTGATTCTTGATTACACTTGCACTCAATCTGTGTATTGGTTTTATAGAGTTGTAATCTTGAATTTTGTCCATCATTCAACACAAGACATCCTTGTGAGTATTCTTGTGGTAAGAATACACTTGGGTAATCTAGGTGATAGGTGTTTGAAGAGTGTGGTACTCTTCAAAGGTGGTAAAGGAAGATTGTGGTAATCTCCTTGAAGGTGTTGTAAGAGGATTGTGGTGATCCTCAAGGTGTTGTATTAATTTTGGAAATTAATAAAAAAAAAATTCTTTTTGAAATCCATCCCGGAGATACTGGGGTGGTAGAGGATTAGGCCCTAGGTGGGTTGAACCTCTTTAAATCAACGAGTGTTGTTTAATTTCCGCATTTATATTCTTGTCATTTACTTGCTCATTCGAAAAAGAGGGCGATTTTCAAAAAATCGGCATAATCTATTCACCCCCTCTCTAGATTATCGTAGCCACTTGGACTAACATGTAAAACTTAGACTAGAAAGTTGGCACCCCATTTTCCTTGTAATTTGCATTGTAATAGATAGGGCTGTACGAGCTAAGTCAAGTCAGCTATGGCTGGATATACAAGAAGTCAATCAAGATCGAAATGAAGACTCATTTGTGAAACAATTTGAGTAGATAAGGAGGAGAAGTCAAGAACTCGATCGAAGGAGTATCGGTGGGATACGGTGTGTGAAGTGTCATTCAAGTCAACTCAAGAAGCCAAGTCTCAAGTTGAAGTGACGGATGAGTCATCCATTGATTGGAAGCTAACTCGAAGTCACCAGGGGGGGAAGTGAGAGAAGCGCTTGATCAAGTCAAGAGAATCGAAAGGAATCCGTTACGTAAGTCAAGAATACTACCTAAACAAGTAATACTTCCATGCCTTTGCCATGTCTTAAAGTGCTCGACCCCGAAGCGTGCAAAAGGAATAAACCAATGGGAAGATCGCACCTCGTGGTCGACTACGAAAAGTTTGAACATTCATTTAATACGAGGAATTGTCAACATCAAGGACTGCAACAAGACAAGCCAACGAACACAAGTGACTTTTGAAAATCAGTCTATCTCTTCAACGGGCAGATTTTTGAAAGTTCACTATAAAAGGCTGAGGAAGCACTTTGAGAAAAAGTAACACCTTGCATACCTGAGCATTCAAGAAATTATTCATACTGTAACCTGCAAAATACTCTCAAGTTATTCAAGCAAAATCCTCAAGCCTAACTTTCGAAGGAAATCGATCCAACACCAAGCGGTGAAGGGAAGACAATTTCAAACTATTGAAGGGGAAACTTTTGAAGAATCAAAAGGGGTCTACATTCCAAGGAGGATTGTAGAAAGGTTCAAGGTCAAACCAGTCTCAAGTCATTGGAGGGCTTCGTGATCAAATCCAAGTGAGTCGGACGAGAAGCCAGCTGTGTGACCAAGGCATCTCCAGACTGAGTCCCAAAGGATCAAGTCAGCTGTGTGATCAAGACTTGTATCTGGACTGATAACCACTTTTACTCGATCAATACTTAGTGGATTCCTCGGGGAGTTGGAGAAGAGAGGAGTAGAAGAATTACCCCATCTTCGAACCTCTATAAAAATTATTGTGTCATTTACATTTCCGCATTTTTATTTCTGCATATTACTTTATATCTGCTGATAATTTGCTATCCAACTGATAATTAACAAAGTGCTAAAACCAAGTGTTAAAACAAACTTAAACCAAATTCAAGGGTGTTAAGTCTTCCGCTGAAAATCTCATCACAACCAAGTTAAGGTTTAGACTAAACAAATTGAGTTATTCTATCAACGGCTCAATCGAAGTCTGTTGAGTGGCTAACTCTATTTGGCTAACTAACTTAGCTGTCCCTCAAGGACTTAGCTGTGTATTTAACTCTGTATTATTTTTAAAAGGACTAAAATCGAAAAGTTGTTAAGGTTTATTCAACCCCCCCTTCTAAACCTTACTCACAGCCCTTGGGACCTACAAGTGGTATCAGAGCGGTTGGTTCGTTGAGCCTTCCGCACTGGTTATTGAACTAGATATCCAATCTTTCAAAGAAGTTTTTAACACTTGTTCTTTCAAAAACCATTTTTTAAATAGCAAAGTTATTATCATGGAAGCAAATTTGACACGCATTCCTATGTTCACCATTGAAGAATTTGATGACTGGAAAATACGTATGCAGGCTCATCTATCAGCTTTACATGATGAGATGTGGATAGTGATAGAGGATGGGCCATTGCAAATAATGAAGGTGAAACAAACTGCAAGGAGAGTCATTGCGGTGAAGGAGAAGAGGTTGTTGCTCCTAGACCAGCTATGGTTGAAAAACCAAGAGCTGAATGGACAAATGATGACAGAAAAAGATACAACCTAGACAATGTGGCCAAGGATATTCTCTACAAGACTTTGGACAAAGCAATGTTCAATAAAGTCAAATCATGCAAAACAATAAAAGAGATCTGGGATAAACTAACATTAATTTGTGAAGGATCAGAGCAAATTAAGGAAAATAAATTATCTGTTGTTGTTCAAAAATTTGAAAACTTTAAAATGCTTGCAGGTGAGACAATGGATCAGCAGGATGCTAGATTCACTGAAATTACAAATGAGCTCTCAGCTCTTGGAAAGGAATACACACAAAAGGAAATGTGTATGAAGATACTAAGGAGCCTCCCAGCTGAGTGGGAAATGAAGACCATGGCTCTAAGGCACTCTATGGACCTATCAAAAACATCCAATCATGAACTATTCTCAGACCTCAAAGGTTATGAATTTGAACTGAGAAGAAAAGATCAAGAGGAGACAGTTGTACCCAAAATAGCTGCACTCATAGTCAAGGAAGGGAAGAGAGCTGAGACCAAAAAAATCATTGACCAGGAGGAGATTGCCCCGATGGTTAAAAGATTCAACAAGTTCTTCAACAAGAACTACAAAAGAAATAAAGGTGAATCCTCTAGAAGACATTCAGCTCCCTCCAAGTCATGGGAAGATAGGCCACCAAAGAGAGCTGAGTATCAAAAGGTCGAATATCAAAGACCTAACAACCTAAGAAATACAGGAATGAAGAAGAAAGAAGAGTCTTTAGAGAAAGAAGACAAGAAAAGAAAAATGCTATGATGGCTACTGAGACTGCTGAGACAGCTAAGTCAAAAGATACAGCAGACTCAGAGAGTAGTGAAGCTGACTACTCAAGTGATTCTAAAGAAGAAGCATTGATCTGTCTAATGGCTAAAGAACAAGATCAACCTAACCAAGAAGATGAGGTACATTCTAACTCATCTCACTCGGATTCTAGTGATAGTGATTGTGACACACACACACACTTCATCACCCACTGATCATTATGATTCATTAGGCAAAATGATGAAAGACTTTGAGCACATTAAAGTCCTCACACACACTATTAAATCAGGAAAAAAAATTGAAGCCAAAACTCACAAATTGACTAAGGAGCCGAGTACTCTAAGTCACATAGCCGATGAGAACAAAGAGTCAAGGCCGAGAATGCTAAACTAATAGCAGAGAGATAGCCGCTATAGAAAAGAGGGAAAATGATCTCAAAAATGTGATTGCTTCATTCACAAAGGCATCTAAATCATTGGATGACCTTATTATGAGCCAAAACGAGTGTGGAGACAAGACAAACATAAGATTCAATTCCGTTGTGCACAGTCAAACTCCCAGAGTGATCTTGGAAAAAGGATCTTCAAGTAATGAAGCATCTCAAAAACCCAAGACACAAAATGTTGCACCCACATTCACTCCAAAGCACAATCACAAACAAAGCGCCTTGGTTATAAAGGAAAAGAAAAGCGACTGAATTGAGTATCCGAGAGGACGGTGAGAAGAAATCCAAAGAGAGTGCCTTAGCAAACTCCAAACAGGAAGTACTCTGTGAAGAAGAAACAGAGCTACCAGAATCCCCATAAGTTCTATCAAATGAACACAAATGATGGGAATGGTAGAACTATTCAAGCCAAGCTCGATTGGAATAATGTGAAATATCAAGAAAGACACATGGAATATATGCGAAAATGGCAAAGGCCTAGAACTCAAAGAAAGGCCATTCCAAAGGCAAAAGAGCTATCATCAAAGACACACATATTCACCCAAGCACTACACTCGGTAAATATCACAATTACCCAAAGAAGGCAATTGCTAAAACTCACACACATGCATACAAACAAAAGAGATGGGGCTTGTATGAACCTAAATCCCCAAGAAATTTGCCAAAGTGAATTATGATTATGGCACGGTAGATGGCAACCTCTTAGAGTCAAATCATTTGGCTATAGGTTGGTTGGATCATCTTACAAAGATTAACCCCTCGGGACCCGTGATAAGTATGGGTACCTAAAAACTAATTTCCTTGATTGCATGTTCAAGGAACAGCTGAGTGCCAAGGAACCTGGTACATGGATAGTGGCTGTTCCAGACACATGACAGGAAACAAGAAAAATCTATCAAAATTCAAGGAGATTAGAGGCGCAAAAGTCATATTTGGAGGAATTGAAGCTCCAGGGGAAATAAGAGGAACTGGATCCATCAAGAAAAATGGATTAGAAATCACAGATGTTGCATACGTTGAAGGCCTCAACTTCAACTTGTTAAGCATCAGCCAACTCTTTGACAAGGGATATAATGTTGGATTCAATATGGGAGTGTGCCAAATCAAAGACGTTGAATCAAATGAAGTAGTGTTGCAAGGATCCAGACAAAAGAACATGTATGTGGTAGATTGGTCGACTGCCACACCAAGCACTTGTCTGCTAGCAAAGAGTACAGCCGAATCAAGTTGGTTGTGGCACAAGAAGCTGAGTCACCTGAATTTCAAGACAATTAACAAGCTTGCGAGGAGTAATCTTGTAGAAGGATCGCGCGGACTCGATTGTACAAGAAGGAAAGTGTTTGTGATGCATGCCAGATGGGAAAGCAGATCAAATCATCATTCAAAGAGAAGTCAAGTCCATCTTCAACAAGGATATTGCATCTTTTACATATGGTCTTATTTGGTCCAGTTGAGCCAGCCAGCATAAGTGGAAAGAAATACACTCTAGTAGTGGTGGATGACTATTCAAGATATACATGGACAATCTTCATGTGTAAAAAGAAGGAAACCTTGTAGAAGTTACCTCAGCTAATGAGAAGAGTTCAAAATGAGAAGAGTCAAACCATTATTAAGATAAGATCTGATAGAGGAACCGAGTTTGTTAATGGAATAATAACTCAAGATTGTGTTGAAAATGGTATTGCTCATGAATTATCTCGACAAGGACTCCACGTGAGAATGGAGTAGCGAAGAAAGAAACAGAACTCTCAAGGAAGCGCAAGGACCATGTTAGTCAAGCAAAAAGCGGCCTAAAAGATTTTGGGTGAAGCTATAAACATCGCATGCTATACTCAAAATAGATGCATGATAAATAGACAAAGTGACAAAGACTCCCTATGAGATTTGGACGGGGAGAAAGCCAAATGTTGCATATTTTAGAATATTTGGATGTAAATGTTTTATCCACAACAATGGAAAGGATAATCAAGAAGGCTTTTTGTGCTAAAGGCGATGAAGGTATCTTCTTGGGATACTCAAATTGAAAGCAAAGCCTATAGAGTGCTAAACAAGAGAACAATGGTCACGAGAAGAAGAGTCTATCCATGTGGTTTTTGATGAACCAAATGTAAATGGAGAAAACATTGAGGAGTTAGGCCGATAAGTTTGAATCACCAACTATGCGTAAGAGTCCCTTTGTTGAAGCCGAAGCCGGAGCAATCAATCAAGATGAAGGTGAAATAGTGAATCTCAAAGACAATCGGAAAATCTGCACTAAGCGATGATGAGAGAGTCGCTCAAGGCAATACAAACAGTGCAAGACGATCGAACCCACCGACTTACTCCAACCTGATGTGAGATGGCTGAGAGACCATCCACCAGAGCTAGTCATTGGAGATGTAAGAGATGGTGTAAGAACCAGATCTAGAGCTCAACAAGAAGTTATGTTCACTTGTTTTATTACCCAAATAGAGCCAAAAGATGTATCCCAAGAATTGGATGATGCACATTGGATTTAAGCCATGCAAGAAGAGCTGAATCAGTTTGAAAGAAATAAAGTATGGGAACTGGTACAAAGACCAACCCATCAAAATGTTATTGGCACAAAATGGGTATTCATAAACAAGATGAATGAGGAAGGTTCTGTGGTAAGGAACAAAGCAAAATTGGTAGCCAAAAGGTATTGCCAAGAAGAAAGAATAGATTTTGATGAAACATTTGCTCCTGTTGCAAGATTAGAAGCAATAAGGATGTTTCTTGCCTATGCTGCACACAAGAACTTCACTGTATATCAAATGGATGTGAAAAGTGCATTCTTAAATGGATTGTTGGAAGAAGAAGTCTATGTTGAGCAACCTCCAAGTTTTTGAGAAGAGACTTGGAGATAAGGTGTACAAGCTCAAGAAAGCTTTATATGGATTGAAACAGCACCTAGAGCATGGTATGATACATTATCTCAATTTATGACAGATAATGGATTCACCAAAGGCAAAGTAGACAGTAACACTCTTGAGTAATTCAAGATGGAGAGAGTATCGCTTGTTCAAATATATGTGGATGATATCATTTTTGGATCCACAAACAAAGAGTCAGGTGACAAATTCTCAAACCTCATGCAAGGCAAATTTGAAATGATGATGGGAGAACCGACATTCTTTCTAGGACTTCAAGTAAAAACAGTGAAGGATGGAACCTTCATAAGTCGACAAAGTATACCAGAGATTTAATGAAGAAATTTGGTATGGAAGAGAAGTCTTCGTGAAAATACCAATGAATACATCAATCAAGATGGACATGGATGCAGATGGTAAGCCTGTAGATCAAACCAGATACAGAGCACTTATTGGATCACTGCTCTATCTCACAGCAAGTAGGCCAGACATCACCTTTGCAGTAAGTGTATGTGCAAGATTCCAATCTTCTCCAAAAGAAAGTCACATGACTGCAACTAAGAGAATTCTAAGATATCTGAAGGATGCTAGGAAGTCGGCTTATGGTATCCAAAGGAAGGTGGATTCAAACTTATTGGTTATTCAGACGACTATCTTTGGATGTAGAGTTGACAGAAAAGTACTTGGTACATGTCAAATGCTTGAAACAGATGGTTTCCTGGTTTAGCAAGAAGCAAAACTCAATAGCCACATCTACACTGGTGGCAGAATACATAGGCTGGCGGCATTGTTGCAGCCCAAGTCTTATGGATGAGACAGCAGCTGAGAGATTATGATGTTGAAGAAAAAGTGATTCCAATTATGTGTGATAACACAAGTGCTATTGCAATCACTCAGAATCCTGTGTTGCATTCTAGAACAAAGCACATTGATGTCAGATATCACTTTATAAGAGATCATGTTGAAAAGAAAGACATCACCTTGGAATACATCTCAATTGACAAATAGTTAGCTGACATATTCACAAAGCCATTATATGAATCAAGATTTGAAGAACTCAAGCATGAGCTAGGGTTAATTGAGCTGAGTTGACACTCAGAAGACTCAAGGAGAAGAGATGGAACGAGAAAAGATGAAAACAGAGCAGAGCTCGTGAATTAGCCAAGTGAAGAAGCCGTATTGGAAAGTCTACAGTATCGAGTTAGCTGACAGCTGAGTCACTTTGTGAATAGAGAGAAGAAGAGTTGAGTTAGTTAAGGAGTAAGCTGAGTCATTTATGAGCTAAGTGACAAAAATGCAGTCGTTTTTAATAAGCGGGAATGTTTTTAAGGATGACATCAACGTAATAATGACAGGTACAGTCAAAAGCTGCACGACAAAGCATATGATTGGATATGAATGTTGCTGCATTAAGTACGGGCAATTAAATGCTAATCGCTGTGCTAAATCTGAGCCGTTGATCTTGATCAAAATTTCAAAAACCGAAAGCATGTCCTTTCACAACCCTTATATACTCAATCGTTTAACTTTCTCTCTCTCACATTACTCAAAGCAAAGAAAGCATTTTTCTCTCAAAACCCTACCAGTCTTCAAGGCAAGTTTGTTAAGGTTCGTTCGGTAAAACTCAGAAAAATGGCATCAACCTATGATTTCACCAAACTAGGGAAGCAAATCTACACTGGTTCTACGGTGGATTTTGAAGGGATGGTTAAACAGGGTTCCGATGAAACCCTTGTGAAGAAGATAGCTGATAAAATCGAGAAATCTGGACTGAAACCCTTTCTCATGATGGAGTTTCAGATGACATATGTTGAAGAGGTAGCACAGTTCTACGTGAACGCTGAAGTTCATGACGAGGGCATCAATTTCTCTTCTCACGGGAAGGATCTTACAATCACTGCTAAAGATCTTGCGGAGCATTGTTTGCTGCCGTCGGAAGGTGTGCCGGAGATATTTGAGGCTGATGTAAACTTGGCTGCTGCATGGAAGGAAGTGGCCAAACCGGAATGTGCTGCGAAGGTGGTTTACACAGCTGATAAGAAGCTGCTGAAGGACGATTATCACAAGTTGATGGATATCGTCGCGAAATGTGTGGATATGAAGTTTGGAAGCTTCAATCAGCTTTCCAAAACCAAGCTGATCGTCATGGCTGCGATTATGGAGGAGAAGAAGGTCAACTGGGCAGAATTCGTCTACAACAGACTCTGCCAGAATGTTGGAAATAAGTCCTTTAAGGATGATGGGTCATTTGGTGGATCCTTGGGCTATGGCCTTGTAGTTGGCCACTTGATGGAGGTGAAGGGTGTTCCTCTCCGACATGGAAAGTCGTTCCATGTCAAGAAGAAGATGTTCCAGGCAAACCTTTCAGGAGCCCAAAAGAGAGACTATGCCAAGCGGGCGGATACTAGCAAAAGGGAATCAGCTAAACCTGAAGAAACAGCTGTCACTTCCTCTCCGAAGAAGAAAGCTGCCCATGCAGCTGCGAAGAAGCCAGCTGCCCCAGCAGCAAAGAAGAAAACCGCACCTGCCCCTGCAGCCGAATCAATCACCCCCCGCAGGTCGTGTCTCCCGCCTCGAAGAATGAGGCGGAGAAGGAACCACAAATACCTTCTCTAGCCATCAAGAAGAAGAGGACTGCCAAGCCAAGAAAGGCAGCTCCTCAGGCAAAGAAAGATGCACCGGCCCCCGCCGCCAAGAAATCTAAGGAAGCCACATCCAAACCAGAAATTCCTCTGGGAAAGACAAAAAGAAGAAGACTCCCCATGCGTTCAGAGCTTGAGAAGACAGCTGAGACTGCTGGAGAAGTGCAGTCTCCAGATATTATTGATGAAAGAGCTAAGTCTGCTGAGGCCGATCAGCAGAGGCAAATCGAAGACCCAGCTGTGGACAGAACAACTGAGGAACAAGAAGCAGCAGAGATAGCTGAATCTCCTATCGACAGGACTGTGTCTCCACCTGCGACAGATGCTGCTGAGGGTGAAGAGCAGCAAGGTCTGCCATTCCTGAAAAGGAAGGACAACAAGAAGAAGATGACGATGATGTGATTATGCTCTCTCCACCATATCCAGACATCCAGAATTGTCTGCGAGAATGGAGGAAATGGAAGCTGAGTCGCTCGAGGGAACAGTTCGAAAGACCTGAATTCATTGAAGAAGAGGAAGAACTGATGCAGTTCCTCGGGTTGACCACAGTGGTTCAGGCACTTGATGAAGATAACTGCCTAGATATCTTGCAGATCTTCAAGGAAAAAGAGAAGGAGAGATTGGCAGAGGTAGCTGAAGCTCGTGAGAAGGCCAACATTTGTCTTTTCACTGGAACCACCGATCACACCCATCCTCACTTCGATGCCTTCTAAGGAAGTGATGAGGACTTGGAGCCTGCTGCTGCGACGGAGGAGCTAGATATGCAGCAAGCCATGCATGAATCCAAGATGATGCATGAGCAACAGCTGACGGAAGGACCTGAAGAGTCTTCCAAATCTCAGTTGGAGATTGATCCATTGGGAGTGGTACAGCAAATTGCCACTGTTATTGCTGCAACCACTTCCCCAGCTCACTCAGAGTATGGATCTAGAGGAATTGGCGATGAAACTGGGAACTTGGGGACCCAAGTCGAGCCAACCCCTGTTGAAGGTGTCTTACCACCTGCCCCCACGGCTGAACAATCACAGGAAAAAGCCGGGAGTCTGGAGCAGAGTGACCCCAACATAAGTCACATGACTGCAGCTAAAAGAATTCTAAGATATCTGAAGGATGCCAGGAAGTCGGCTTATGGTATCCAAAGGAAGGTGGATTCAAACTTATTGGTTATTCAGACTCTGACTATGCTGGATGTAGAGTTGACAGGAAAAGTACTTCAAGTACATGTCAAATGCTTGGAAACAGACTGGTTTCCTGGTTTAGCAAGAAGCAAAACTCAATAGCCACATCTACAGCTGAAGCAGAATACATAGTTGGGCAAACAAGCAGCCCAAGTCTTATGGATGAGACAAAGAATTGAGAGATTATGATGTTGAAGAAAAAGTGATTCCAATTATGTGTGATAACACAAGTGCTATTGCAATCACTCAGAATCCTGTGTTGCATTCTAGAACAAAGCACATTGATGTCAGATATCACTTTATAAGAGATCATGTTGAAAAGAAAGACATCACCTTGGAATACATCTCAATTGACAAAACAGCTTAGTTGACATATTCACAAAGCCATTATATGAATCAAGATTTGAAGAACTCAAGCATGAGCTAGTGTTAATTGAGTGAGTTGACACTCATAAGACTCAAGGAGAAGAGATGGAACGAGAAAAGATGAAAACAGAAAGAGCTCGTGAATTAGCCAAGTGAAGAAGCCGTGATCGGAAAGTTCATCAGAGATCAAGTTAGCCGACGGTGAGTCACTATGTGAATAGAGAGAAGAAGAGTTGAGTTAGTTAAGGAGTGTTCGAGTCATTTATGAGCTAAGTGACAAAAATGCAAATGTTTTTAATAAGCGAGAATGTTTTTAAGGATGACATCAACGTAATAATGACAAGTACAATCAAAAGTCGCACGACAAAGCATATGATTGGATATAAATGTCTTGCCGCATTAAGTACGGGCAATTAAATGCTAATCGGCGTGCTAAATCTAAGCCGTTGATCTTGATCAAAATTTCAAAAACCGAAAGCACGCCCTTTCACAACCCTTATATACTCAATCGTTTAATTTTTCTCTCTCACAATACTCAAAACCATTCATCTCTCCAAAGCAAAGAAAGCATTTTTCTCTCAAAACCCTACCGAGTCTTCGAGGCAAGTTTGTCAAGGTTCGCTCGGTAAAACTCGGAAAAATGGCATCAACCTATGATTTCACCAAACTAGGGAAGCAAATATACACTGGTTCTACGGTGGATTTTGAAGGGATGGTTAAACAGGGTTCCGATGAAACCCTTGTGAAGAAGATAGCTGACAAAATCGAGAAATCTGGACTGAAACCCTTTCTCACGATGGAGTTTCGATGACATATGTTGAAGAGGTAGACGCTTCACGTGAACGCTGAAGTTCATGACGAGGGCATGAAATCCTCTTCTCACGGGAAGGATCTTACAATCACTGCTAAAGATCTTGTGGAGCATTGTTTGCTGCCGTCGGAAGGTGCGCCGGAGATATTTGAGGCTGATGTAAACTTGGCTGCTGCATGGAAGGAAGTGGCCAAACCGGAATGTGCTACGAAGGTGGTTTACACAGCTGATAAGAAGCTGCTGAAGGACGATTATCACAAGTTGATGGATATCGTCGCGAAATGTGTGGATATGAAGTTTGGAAGCTTCAATCAGCTTTCCAAAACCAAGATGATCGTCATGTCTACGATCATGGAGGAGAAGAAGGTCAACTGGGCAGAATTCGTCTACAACAGACTCTGCCATAATGTTGCAAATAAGTCCTTTAAGGATGATGGGTCATTTGGTGGATCCTTGGGCTATGGCCTTGTAGTTGGCCACTTGATGGAGGTGAAGGGTGTTCCTCTCCGACATGGAAAGTCGTTCCATGTCAAGAAGAAGATGTTCCAGGCAAACCTTTCAGGAGCCCAAAAGAGAGACTATGCCAAGCGGGCGGATATCAAAGAAAAGGGAATCGCCTAAACTCGAAGAAACAAAGCCGTCACTTCCTCTCCGAAGAAGAAAGTCGCCCATGCAACTGCTGGAAGAAGCCCCAAAGAAGAAAGAAGAAAACCGCACTGCCCGCTGAGGAGGAGAAGGAACCTCAAATACCTTCTCCACCATCAAGAAGAAGAGGATCGCAAGCCAAGAAAGGCACTCCTCTCGTGCAAAGAAAGATGCACTGCCCCGCCGCCAAGAAATCTAAGGAAGCCACATCTAAACCAGAAATTCCTCTAGGAAAGACAAAAAGAAGAAGACTCCCCATGCGTTCGAGCTTGAGAAGACAATGAGATCGCCGGGAGAAGTGCGATCTCGGATATTATTGATGAAAGATCCAAGTCTTGAGGCCGATCGGCAAAAGCAAATCGAAGACCCAACTCGTGATGTAAGCAAATGAGAACAAGAAGCAGAGATAGTGAATCTCCTATCGACAGGATCGTGTCTCCATCTCGGCAGATGTCGCCGAGGTGAAGAGCAAGGTCCGCCATTCCCGAAAAGGAAGGACAAAGAAGAAGAAGATGACGATGATGTGATTATGCTCTCTCCACCATATCCGGACATGTAACTGTCTGCGAGAATGGAGGAAATGGAAGCCGAGTCGCCGAGGAACATTCGAAAGACCGAATTCATTGAAGAAGAGGAAGAACCGATTCGCTTCGGGTTGACCACAATGGTTCGTGCACTTGATGAAGATAATCGCTAGATATCTTGCGAGATATTCAAGGAAAACGAAGGAGAGATTGGCAGAGGTAGGCGATGCTCGTGAGAAGGCCAATATTTGTCCTTTCACCGAACCACCGATCACACCCATCCTCACTTCGATGCCTTCTCGGAAGTGATGAGGACTTGGAGCTCACGCCGCGACGGAGGAGCTAGATATGCAAAGAAGCCATGCAGAATCCAGGATGATGCATGAGCAACCGGTGACGGAAGGACCAAGAGTCTTCCAAATCTCACCGGAGATTGATGCATTGGGAGTGGTACAACAAATTGCCATCGTTATTGCCGCAACCACTTCCCACTCACTCGAGAGGATGGATCTAGGGGAATTGGCGATGAAACCGGGAACTTGGGGACCCAAGTCGAGCCAACCCCGTTGAAGGTGTCTTACCACCGCCCACTACGAACAATCACGGAAAAAGCCGGAGTCTAGAGCAGAGTGACCCTAACATAAGTTACATGACCGCAGCTAAGAGAATTCTAAGATATCCGAAAGATGCCGGAAGTCGGCTTATGGTATCCAAAGGAAGGTGGATTCAAACTTATTGGTTATTCAGACTGACTATGCCGGATGTAGAGTCGACAGAAAAGTACTTCGTGTACATGTCAAATGCTTGGAAAGATCGTTTCCTGGTTTAGCAAGAAGCAAAACTCAATAGCCACATCTACAAACGAGAATACAAAGCGGGCAAAATTGTGCCCAAGTCTTATGGATGAGACAAAGAAATGAGAGATTATGATGTTGAAGAAAAAGTGATTCCAATTATGTGTGATAACACAAGTTGCTATTGCAATCACTCGTAATCCTCGTGTTGCATTCTAGAACAAAGCACATTGATGTCAGATATCACTTTATAAGAGATCATGTTGAAAAGAAAGACATCACCTTGGAATACATCTCAATTGACAAACAGTTAGTTGACATATTCACAAAGCCATTATATGAATCAAGATTTGAAGAACTCAAGCATGAGCTAGTGTTAATTGAGCTGAGTTGACACTCATAAGACTCAAGGAGAAGAGATGGAACGAGAAAAGATGAAAACAGAGCAGAGCTCGTGAATTAGCCAAGTGAAGAAGCCGTATCGGAAAGTCTACTGTATCAAGTTAGCTGACAGCTGAGTCACTATGTGAATAGAGAGAAGAAGAGTTGAGTTAGTTAAGGAGTAAGCTGAGTCATTTATGAGCTAAGTGACAAAAATGCAGTCGTTTTTAATAAGCGAGAATGTTTTTAAGGATGACATCAACGTAATAATGACAGGTACAGTCAAAAGCTGCACGACAAAGCATATGATTGGATATAAATGCTGCTGCATTAAGTACGGGCAATTAAATGCTAATCGGCGTGCTAAATCTAAGCCGTTGATCTTGATCAAAATTTCAAAAACCGAAAGCACGTCCTTTCACAACCCTTATATACTCAATCGTTTAATTTTCTCTCTCTCACAATACTCAAAACTGTTCATCTCTCCAAAGCAAAGAAAGCATTTTTCTCTCAAAACCCTACCAGTCTTCGAGGCAAGTTTGTCAAGGTTCGTTCGGTAAAACTCAGAAAAATGGCATCAACCTATGATTTCACCAAACTAGGGAAGCAAATATACACTGGTTCTACGGTGGATTTTGAAGGGATGGTTAAACAGGGTTCCGATGAAACCCTTGTGAAGAAGATAGCTGACAAAATCGAGAAATCTGGACTGAAACCCTTTCTCACGATGGAGTTTCAGATGACATATGTTGAAGAGGTAGCACAGTTCTACGTGAACGCTGAAGTTCATGACGAGGGCATGAAATCCTCTTCTCACGGGAAGGATCTTACAATCACTGCTAAAGATCTTGTGGAGCATTGTTTGCTGCCGTCGGAAGGTGCGCCGGAGATATTTGAGGCTGATGTAAACTTGGTCTTTGCGATGGAAGGAAGTGGCCAAACCGAATGTGCTACTTAAGGTGGTTTACACAAATGATAAGAAGCCGAAGGACGATTATCACAAGTTGATGGATATCGCCGCGAAAATGTGTGGATATGAAGTTTGGAAGCTTCAATCGCCTTTCCAAAACCAAGATGATCGTCATGTCTACGATCATGGAGGAGAAGAAGGTCAATCGGCGTAATTCGTCTACAAATGCACTCGCCATAATGTTGCAAATAAGTCCTTTAAGGATGATGGGTCATTTGGTGGATCTGGGCTATGGCCTTCAGTTGGCCACTTGATGGAGGTGAAGGGTGTTCCTCCGACATGGAAAGTCGTTCCATGTCAAGAAGAAGATGTTCCAGGCAAACCTTTCGGGAGCCCAAAAGAGAGACTATGCCAAGCGGGCGGATACAAAGAAAAAGGGAATCGCCTAAACTGAAGAAACAATTTGTCACTTCCTCTCAAGAAGAAGAAAGTCGCCCATGCACTGAAAACAAGCTATTGCCAAAGAAAGAAAGAAGAAAAACCGCACTGCCCCGCAGAAATGGTGCAGAGAAGGAACCTCAAATACCTTCTCCACCATCAAGAAGAAGAGGATCGCAAGCCAAGAAAGGCAGCTCCTCGGCAAAGAAAGATGCAAGCCCCGCCGCCAAGAAATCTAAGGAAGCCACATCTAAACCGAGAAATTCCTCTAGGAAAGACAAAAGAAGAAGACTCCCCATGCTCGTTGAGCTTGAGAAGACAATGAGATCACGGAGAAGTGCGATCTCAGATATTATTGATGAAAGATCCAAGTCATGCCGAGGCCGATCAAAGCAAAAGGCAAATCAAGACCCAATCGTGACGTAAAGCAGTGAGAACAAGAAAGCAGAGATAGTCAATCTCCTATCGACAGACTCGGTGTCTCCATTGCGGCAGTATCCGCCGAGGTGAAGAGCAAAGAAGGTCCGCCATTCCCGAAAAGGAAGGGGACAAGAAAGAAGAAGATGACGATGATGTGATTATGCTCTCTCCACCATATCCGCATACACTGAATTATCGCGAGAATGGAGGAAATGGAAGTCGAGTCGCCGAGGGAACGATTCGAAAGACTGAATTCATTGAAGAAGAGGAAGAATCGATGCGTTCCTCGGGTTGACCACAAAGTGGTTCGTGCACTTGATGAAGATAATCGCTAGATATCTTGCAAGAGATATTCAAGGAAAACGAGAAGGAGAGATTGAGCGGTAGCCGATGCTCGTGAGAAGGCCAATATTTGTCCTTTCACCGAACCACCGATCACACCCATCCTCACTTCGATGCCTTCTCGGGAAGTGATGAGGACTGGAGCCTCGCTGGCTGCGACGGAGGAGCTAGATATGCAGCAAGCCATGCAGAATCCAGGATGATGCATGAGCAACAGCTGACGGAAGGACCTGAAGAGTCTTCCAAATCTCACCGAGATTGATGCATTGGGAGTGGTACAACAAATTGCCACTGTTATTGCTGCAACCACTTCCCCAGCTCACTCAGAGGATGGATCTAGGGGAATTGGCGATGAAACTGGGAACTTGGGGACCCAAGTCGAGCCAACCCCTGTTGAAGGTGTCTTACCACCGCCCCACTACCGAACAATCACAGAAAAAGCCTGGGAGTCTAGAGCAGAGTGACCCTAACATAAGTTACATGACTGCAGCTAAGAGAATTCTAAGATATCTGAAAGATGCCAGGAAGTCGGCTTATGGTATCCAAAGGAAGGTGGATTCAAACTTATTGGTTATTCGAGACTACGACTATCCGGATGTAGAGTCGTGAGAAAAGTACTTCGGTACATGTCAAATGCTTGAAACAGATGGTTTCCTGGTTTAGCAAGAAGCAAAACTCAATAGCCACATCTACAAATCAAGAATACACAAAGTCATGGGCATTGCAGTGCCCAAGTCTTATGGATGAGACAAAGAGTGAGAGATTATGATGTTGAAGAAAAAGTGATTCCAATTATGTGTGATAAACACGTTGCTATTGCAATCACTCGTAATCGTGTTGCATTCTAGAACAAAGCACATTGATGTCGAGATATCACTTTATAAGAGATCATTTTGAAAAGAAAGACATCACCTTGGAATACATCTCAATTGACAAACAAGAATGACATATTCACAAAGCCATTATGTGAATCAAGATTTGAAGAACTCAAGCATGAGCTAGGGTTAAAGAGGTTGAAAGTTGACACCGAAGACTCAAGGGGAAGAGATGGAACGAGAAAAGATGAAAACAGAGCGAGCTCGTGAATCACCCAAGTGAAGCAACAGATATCGGAAAGTCTCAGTCAGACGAGTTAGCCGACAATTTTGAGTCACTATGTGAATAGAGAAAAGAAGAGTTGAGTTAGTTAAGGAGTAAGTTTGAGTCATTTATGAGCTAAGTGACAAAAACGCAATCGTTTTTAATAAGCGGAATATTTTTAAGGATGACGTCAACGTAATAATGACAGCGATCAAAAGTCGCACGACAAAGCATATGATTGGATATAAATGTCGCCGCATTAAGTACGGGCAATTAAATGCTAATCGGCGTGCTAAATCGAGCCGTTGATCTTGATCAAAATTTCAAAACCGAAAGCACGCCCTTTCACAACCCTTATATACTCAATCGTTTAATTTTTCTCTCTCACATTACTCAAAACTGTTCATCTCTCCAAAGCAAAGAAAGCATTTTTCTCTCAAAACCCTACCAGTCTTCAAGGCAAGTTTTGTCGAAAATGAACTTCAAGAAATACTCCGAAAAATTAGTAAAAATATTTTAAACCATTTAGGAGTATTTGGACAACATTTAAAAACATTGTTTTGGTATAAAAATAAAATCATCAAAATCATGATAAAATCATTTATCAAACAAAACCTTGAACAAAGAGGTCGAAAGAGAAGGTAATCTAGTTAAGTGAAGCAAGAAATGATATACTAGGGGATTCATCATCATCATCAACTTCATCTTGGTCAATTCCAGGTTGGCTCATGCCCGCCATGAAGTTCATCAACTTCCTTGCATTACGCCTACTTCCACTACTCAAGCCCATATAGATCTACTCCATCAAGTTACTTCTCAGCTTGGAAAAAAGCTATCACATCCCGGAAGCGGTATTATTGCATAAGTCATCCACACACTATTCAGAAGATAAGTACTATAAGAGGTGGCTATACCCTATCCATGGCACTCTGCAAGACTAAGTCTCGTAAGAGATAGCTACGCGCTATCCAGAGCACTCATCAAGCACCAAGCCCCACAAGAAGTAGCTTCACGCCGCCTCAGGCAAGTGGGTTCCCTTCTCCACTCTTACATGGATACTCTCCTATCTCAACTCTTAACTATCAACTCTCAGTCTCATGATGACCACTCACTCACAAGAAGAATTCTGCCTCTCAAAAGGTTAAATACTCCAACGAGGATTCATCCCATGCAAGAAACTCACCTCCTGAACTTCGCTCATTTCGGAACTCCCGGCTTCTGGAGATTTTCCGCTCACTGGGGACTTCCTCCTTTCAAGAGACATCCTACTACTCAAGAGATGGAATCGTTCACGAATCATATATTCACCAGAATCTAGCTCCCGCACTGCTCCCCTCGCAGTCCGCAGCCCGTGAGCGGGTTGTGGACAAAAATGACTTGTCTCAGTATTCCTTATTTTTATTATTTCTTGCATTATTTAATTTATTATTTCATATTATTAATCCTTGTTGGGTCCAGATAAAGTTATTAGGACTATACGGTCCATACAGGCCTACATGACCCAAATAGGCCCATGCGACCCATCATCATAGGTATAAAAGATGTCCCTCATTATTTGTAAGGACATTCTCATAACTGAGTTAATTGCGATTAATTCTATTTTTGCTCGATATTCTCCTACTCCGATCGTGACTTGAACGTCGGAGGGGCCACCCTGGGACCACCCTAGGGATCCCCTAACATTATTCTGTGTGTTGCATGTTAGTTCCCATCCGAAGATTTTACCATCTCAGGAGAAGAAGCTGGACCATTGTTGACTTTGAATGATCTGCGAATTTTTGTAGCATCAATATTAAGCTCTTTAAATGTTACCTCCATCACCGACTCAACCTAGAAACTGATCTCATACGGCCATCATTTCAAAGATTTAGATTCCTCTTAATTAAAAATTTTATTCTTTGACTTATAGAGTTTGAAGTGCCAAATGAGGCATGATAAGAATCGAGAAACACTATGAAATTAATTGTAGGGTTTAATACTTGGATAGCAAGGAAGAAAGTATTGAGAACCAATATTTTTCTTACTTTAAATGATTCAACTGTCTCCTTAATTTATGTTTTAATGTCTTTTCTTTTTAATTTATATAGAAAAAGTGCAGTGGAAAATGCATTACTAAATTAAAATAAAAAAAATCAGATACATGTGGGTTGATTAATATTTATAACACCATGGGTCACCGAAATCGATTGACATTTAACATGGACCCGAAATATTACAAATTTAATTGCCAATTTTATAGATTTTGATATTAAAATTATAGTTCCAAGACTCCAAGTCCCAACAAATATAAGAATAAAACAGAAAAATAGGAAAATAGACAAGTTGTCAAGTGGATGATGAACAACAGGATTTTAGGGGGGCCGTTCTAACAATGCCGCCGACAGCTATTTTAAATTAAACTATATACTGCGAAAGCTTTTTATTTCAATTATCTTATACAATTAGAAAAAGAAATTCTGTCTGGATAAATAAAATGTTCTGAAATTAATCTCGTCAAAATCT